>CABHPQ010168760.1:16838-32655 GCA_902168405.1 Peromyscus aztecus
TCTCTCTCTCTCTCTCTCTCTCTCTCTCTCTCTCTCTCTCTCTCTCTGGGAAAAGTTGAAAAAATAGTCAGTGTCGTGTCTCACTCTCAGGCAGATACAAGTGGACCTGAAGAAAAATTTTTCACTAAAATTTGCTAATCGGTGCTCAGAATTTGGGTCAGGGTGTGGGGCGAGTGTTAAGGCAAGCTGTCACTCTGTAGCCTAAGCTGACCTAGAAGTCACTATGCCGAGACAGGCAAACTGGTCCAGACCTCACAGCCATCCTCCTGCCGTGGTATTCCAAGAGCTAGGATTATAGGCATGAGTCAGAATTTTTTGTTCTAATGTTTTACAACATTTACTTTTTCATGCATGTGAATTCACACATGTGCCATGGTGCATGTCTGCAGGTCAGAGGGCAGCTTCTGGGAGTCGTTTTCTCCTGTAATGTCGGTATTGGGGATTGAACTCACGTCACCAGGCATGCAGAAGTGCCTTTACCCACTGATCTTTTGCCAGATCAACCATTTTTTATAGACAGTGTATCAATTAACTTTCTGTTTCTACAGCAAAAGCCTGAGAAAACCTCTTTATGAGGAGAAAAGGCTTGTCTGAGCTCACAGTGAGAAGGTTCTGTCCTATGATTGGCCAGACCCTTATTTACACCTCTGTTGAGGGGAAGGTACCTCACACTGGGAGATAGGGCAGTGCAAAGCCACAGACCCTCAAAGCCCAGAAGCCGAGAGACGCGTCCCCTTCAAGGGCACACTCCAGTGACTTGAAGACTTCTGGGTGTGCTACCTCAAACATTCCATCACCTCCCAATGACGGCAAGCTAAGGACCAGGCCTAACACAAGGACATCTAAGATTCCAAACTATAGTATAGCTTATACTACACATCTGATGTAAGGCCTGGGAAGTGGCTGGAGAGGCAGCAGACAGCAGAAAGGGTAGGTAGAGAAGAGATAAGGATGGAGTTCTGCCTCCCTCTCTCCAAGCAGGCCCTGGGGGAAGTGTTTGGGTGGCCCCAGTAATGCCTTCTTAAATAATGTATTCACAGAGGCCTTGGAAGTGGCTTCTCCCTTCCTTTCTTCTTTTGTTTTTTCAGATAAGGTCTCACTCTGTAGCCCAGGCTGCTCTTGAACTCATGACTTCCCTTCTGCCTTAGTCTTGCTAGTGCCGGCGCTGCAGACATGAGGCACCTGGTTAGAAGCCTCTGTGGTTAGTGCTCACAGGAAACTTTAAAATGGAACTAAATTAGATTGCTGTAGCAGATTTCTCTGGTGCAGTAAATTGACGTTGTTAGACTTTTCCTCTGCGGTCTTATAGTATAATGCAGTGAATGGGCTTTTGAGTGAGAGAGATTGGCAGCCACTAGCTAGGTGACCTTCAGCTCAGCCACCCTGAGCCGGCTGATACTTTTCCTTTCAAATGGTAGGTCTAACACGAATGTCTTAGGTACAGTGCTTTGTGAGGTTAAATGCAATTGTGGAAAACATAGAGTATGGGGCCTAGGACAATGTTGACTCCTCCGCAAATGTAAGTCATTGTTTCAGTCATGCGTTGCCTCCTTGGTGCCCTGCTTAACAAATCCTAATGTTTGCCCAGTGGAGTCACTGTTAGAAGTGTGTTCAGCTTCACTCAGAGGATACTGAACATGGATCTGTTTTATCTAACGGAGTTAGAGACAGACAGTGTACATTGTGTACTCAGTCTTCTAGCATTATCAGTGGTTTTCATCTTCATGGCTGAAGGACACTGCTCCACCTGCTGGCATCAAGGGAGATGCCCAGGGTCAAAGGCAAAAGACTTTGACTGCCTTTGAGGATTATGGGTAGTGAGAGCGTCAAAGACACTCTCAGCAAGAACTTCCACCTTCCTCAACCAGAACTGGGTTCTACACTAGCCTCTCAGAGCAGGGGAAGTTGGACGGAAAGGTATGTGCCTGTAGCTGGGAATGCTGCTACCCTTAAATAAAGGGGGGGGGGGGATTCTGCTCAGCATTGAATACTTATTAGTGTCTGCCAGCCCTCCCACTCCCATCCCAAACTCCCTTCAAAAAGAAAGAAATGATACAATTTCCAGGCTTGGTGGTTTCCCACCCAAGATTTTAATGTCCTCAATATTGGGACATGCTGAGAGCATTTGCTGAGAATTTAAACCCTGCCACCATCATTATGAAGGGTAACAATACCCAAAAGCCTGTCAACCTGAGAATAGTTTGTTTCCATGCTGCAGGGTAATTAGGTGTCCGCTTAACACAACAGACATGAATGTGGTGATGTGACTGGCTTGTTTATTTATTGAGCATTTATTAAGGACTGTCAAGTAGAGGAAAATAATCAATATCAACATTTTCATTCATGGATTTCTTTTTTCAAAGTTAAGTTATATAGAAGCAGAGCAGGCATCAGTTGGCCTAGATTCTAGCAGTGACTCTGTCTAGACATTTATTGAAGTTTCCCATGTAGTAGTCAAGCTCCACATGATTCAGCTGCCTTGGAGTAAGAAGTTCCTGGTCCCAGGCATTGTCTGTTAGCAGAAGATTCAAGCTTGAATTTTCTCCCATTACTTTGAAGTGACTTGTGTAGAGGACCAGGTCTAGAAAACACATATGTCCTCCCTGAGTTAACAGATAGTAGTCAATCAGTGAGTATTTATTGAAGCTAACTGTTGGCCCAGTACTAAGCAACCAATCTCATCCAAGCTAGGTGTTGTGGCTCATGTCTGTAATCCCAGCACTTAGGAAGCTTGAAGCGGGGGTATTCTATGTCAGGCATTTGAGGTCAGTCTGGACTGCATAATGAGTTCCAACCAACAGATGAGACCCAATCTCAAAAAAAGAAACAAACAAACAAACAAAAAAAAAGACAAAACACCACACCAACCAGCTTTCCTGGGTTGATCCTTAAAGGGTAGCAGTTTGCTTTAGTGGACTTTGACATTGGCTTCTTACAGCATCTGGGAGCTTGAATGAGACCATAGTTCAAAGAGGCTTCTGCACCCCAAGCCACTTTGTCAATCAACATTCACCAGTCATTTGGGCTCTCTCAGCCTGTGTCCTTATGTGCACGAGTTTAACACTGAATCAGATGGTAAGATTCCCGCTTGAACCAAGGTTTGAGGCAAGGTGGTCAGGTCCTGTTGGGCCCTTCTTAATTGTATATGATGTACTAGATACACTTGGGTGGGAGCGGTCTTAGAATCAATGCTCCATATTGCCTCCATGTAGATGAAGGAGCTGGTTTGAGGGTGGGCGGGCCTCTACTTTCTAATGTTCCAGTTTAATAGCACTCCCTCCTAACATGGTTGAATGTCCTGGACAGCTTTGGAAACTTTCATGCTGGGTTTCAACCTTTCATACATGCATCTTCCAGAAGTGGTGTCGAATATTATTTTAAGATGTGTTACTTTTGTTTGTTGTGTTTGTCTAACTCTGTGAAGTTGTGTTACTGTGCCTGTCTAAAACACCTCATGGTCTAATAAAGAACTGAACAGCCAATAGCAAGGCAGGAGAAAAGATAAGTGGGACTGGCAGGCAGAGAGAATAAATAGAAGGAGAAATTTGGGAGGAAAGAAGAGAGCAGCAGCCATAGAAGGAGGAGGACATCAGGGGCAGCCACCCAGCTACACAGGCAGCCACAGAGTAAGAGTAAGATTTACAGAAGTAAGAATATGGGAAAAGCCCAGAGGCAAAAGGTAGACAGGATAAGTTAAGTTTAGGAAAGCAGGCAAGAAACAAGCCAAGCTAAGGCCAAGCATTTATAATTAAGTATAAGCCTCCATGTGTGATTTATTTGGGAGCTGGGTGGTGGGCCCCCCAGAAGAGCAAAAATAAATGAGAACACAAAAGTATTTAAATAAAGCTTTATTTTGTAGTTTGTTAAGCATTTATGTTCTCCAAAAGACCCAAAGAAGACCAAGACAGTGAACCGTGCCATACTTTAGAATCTGCACCCAATGCTTATAGTTGGTCACAGGTTGACAAACCTTTGCTAAATTCTGCTATCCTAATAGTTTGTTGAATGGATATCTTGACCAGCAGATAGATAAATAAATACTACTTTGAGAGAGTATTTGAAGTGGTCTTACAGGAGAAACTGGTCACATGGAGAGCCATAGTGAGTCAGTCATAGGGAACCTAGTAAGTCTGTTAGGGGCAGCAAGAGGCAACAACTGTGAGGTCTTGCCCAGGGCCACTAGTGGTTCATGACTTGGTGGCACAGGATATGAAAGCCAGCCAGACACTTGCATTGTGGCCACTGTCCTAGTCCAGTCCTGAGGCTCCAAGCTCAGTCGTCTGAGCCAAAGGAGCAGATACTGGTTCTAAGATGAAAAAAGACCCTTACAGATTTTTTCCAGGATGTAGAAGACCTTCCAGCACTTGCTTGATGATAATCAGCCTCAAGAGGCATAGCCCTGAAGGCTGGGAACTTCCTTGGCAGCAGGTGAGAGCTTGATTTAAGCAGAGGCTAGAGGAGAGAGCCAGGTGAATTGGGCCTGACCAGAAAGTGCCATGGCCTTCCTGGAATACAACCTGACTCATTGGTTTCCATCTATCAGGAGTCTAGAGAAGCCCAGAATTCCACTTTTGAGTTATGTCTCAAAACTTTTCAGCTGCACTGATCGAGACTCCATGTGTCAGGATGGAAAGAAAACACAGGTGGCCCCAGACTCTGTTCTCCAGAGATGAGCCAGCCAGTCTGGCTTTGGCTGATGTGAACAGTTATTTATGAATTGAGCTCATGTTGTCCGGCTTTGTCCATATACAGCCCCCTTCTCACAGCATTTCTCTTGCCCAAGTCAGGTGGAGTGATGGTTGCTGGGGAGGGTCAATCCATCAAAGAACATAGCTTTTCTCCCCCAGCAAAGCCATGTCATGCTCCAGACAGAAGGCCAAAGAACTTAATGAGGCAAACTCAAGTCCTCCTCTTTATCCCCCTTGTTTTGAGAGCGGTGCCTTAAATGTGTTTGTTACCACAGTCTCCCTGCGTAGCAACCAAAAGCCCAAGGGATTTTTCAGTATGACTTACATGACATCCAAGAGAAGGCTTGACTTTTAGGATGTACCCATCTGACTGTCCTGTTGAACCTCCTTGACACTGATATATGGCTTACTGTAGGCTCTCAGCCTCTGTGCCTGGAACATGCTAGGCTGGCCCTTTTAAGAAAGGAGGTAGAAGAAATCCTAGTGTTTGAATTGTTGCCAACTTGGGATGTGTCCACTTGTAACTAAGAATATTAAATGCACAGCCAAGGAACAGGGGGAGGAGAAAATGCTTTTGTTTGTTGTAGGGTTTTGAGTTGGTTTCCTGTGGCTTGGAGGAGCAAAGATGAGATATGGGCAAGTCTAGTTCTCTCAGCCACTAACAAGACGGCCTGGGGAAGTCACTTGCTTTCTCTGGGCCTTGGTTTTCTTTCATCTAAGAAAAGAGACTTAAACAAGATGAAAATTCAGGTTCCTTCTTGAATGAAGGTTTGAGGTAGAGTGGAAACATGGTTACCATGGAAACCTTTCTTGACCATAGGCAACTTGAAGTGCACCTCGGGTTGGGAAGATCTTGGAATTAATGATTCATTTGGTCCTCTTGTATGAAGGGGTTGGGTTTGAGGCTCTGTGGGTCCTCAGCTTGCTCCATATTCTGTGCCCCAGTCTACAGTTTTGGAGACACAGTTGTTGGGTTTGATCATCCCATGCCCATGACCTGTGTATCAAATAAAACACATCCCTTTGGGTCAGTGGGTCTTAAGAAGCACAGTTTGCCATATTGCATCTTGCAAAATGAGGCCTCATCATCATGAATAGGGGGCCTCAAGTCACTGTGTAGCAATAGCTGGGGACATCTCACTGACACTGCACAGACACGGCCACACTGCAGAGACAGAAATACTTGTGCCTGGACATCTGTTTGCATCACTGAAAATAAAAACCTAGCTGGGGGTGCAGCTCAGTGATACAGCTTGGCATGTTTGAGGGGCTGCATGCCATCCACCATACAAAACAGAACAGAAGCCTTAATTAAGGACATGGAAAAGCCCTAAGTGATGTTCAAGGCCAAAACTACAGGTGAACGGTTAGAGAGGAAAGCCTGAGACTGCATTGTACCAAGTAGCCAGGAGTCTACGGAGCAATTTGAGGGTAATCTAGAACTCAGAATAAAAATGTCTGAAAAGAAATAAAATGTTTTTGCCCAAGATAAAATCCTATGAAACTGGGCAAGAAAGAATTTGTCATTAGACTGGAGTTTTGCTCTAAAAGAAAGGAAAAAGATCATAACTGCACAGCTACTTAAAGTAATGAAGCAAACACCAGGGGGTCTGGGGATAAAGAAGGAAGTTGGAGTTTTTAAATAACACCCATAGTTTGAACTGTCTGGAGACTTTGAGACTAATTGAGATGCAGTTATTGGTGTGCGTGCTTTTCCATTTGGGATACATGTTGTGCTTCAGTAAAAAAAAAAAAAAATTAAAGAAAACCTTAAAAAAAAAAAAAAAAAAAAAAAAAAGCTTGTAAGGTTTTTAAAGCAGAACCAAAGATAATTAAGATGGGAATGTGCTCTTCCAGCTTCACACTTGCTGCTGTCAAGAGAGAAGATGAAGTGCCCTTCAGGGATGCTGCAGCTGGGGGACGAGCGTGGAAGAGGGTTTCAGTTAAGAATGGCATGAGTAATTTAAAACAATCCAGTGACTTATTTTCTTCACCGAACAAGAAATCTGGTGGTAAATGACTCCTGGCTTCACTTGGCCACTGAGCATTGACAGCAAAGCCCTGTTTTGTTTGGTTTGTTTTTTCCATCACCTTCTTCCTCCATGCTTGGAAGTTGGCTTGCTTCTTCATGCCTCATATTCACACAAGAGCTGCCACCATCCCTGGGATTCCCTCTACTATCAAAGCATGAAAAAGAAAGAAAGCCGACACCCGGGCATATCCTTCTTTTCATCAGGAAAGCAAAAGCCTTTTCATTGGACAGTGCTTTTAACTCATGACCAACAGCAGTTGCCTCCATAGTGGGAGAGGACAGCAGGAAAGGACTGTTGTGACTATGACTGTCGGGTTCACAGTAATCGTGTCTGCCAGAGAGATTGTCTCAGCCAGAATCGACCTGGGATGTGGTGTGACTGGGAGGCTGTAAAACCTTTGCAGTTTGACTTAGGACTGCCAGCATTTCTACTAAGAATCGTGAGAGCACATCTCTTAAGTTTAGTTAAAAGACTGTTCTAATTTGTTATCTATTGCTGTGATAAACACTCTGACCAAAAGCAATTTGGGGAGTGGGGGTGCTTATTTGGTTTACAGGTTACAGTCCATCATCAAGGGGGACCTAGGCAGGAACTCAAGGAAGGAACTTGAAGCAGAAGCCATGGACAAGCATTGCTTACTGGCTTGCTCTCAGTGTTCAGCTAGCCTTCTTGTACAGCCCAAGCTCACTGCCTAGGGATTGTAGCAGTCTGCGGGGGCTGAGCCCTCCTATGTCAATTTGTAATCAAGAAAATGTCCCACAGACATGGCCACAGGCCAGTCTGATAGAGCTAGCTCTTCCATTGCGGCTTCCTCTTTCCAGGAGTGTCCAACTGACAACCGAGATTAGCCTTACAGACATAGATGCCTTACTTTTTGCTCTGAATTACCAGTTGACCTTAATAGTTAAGCTATTAAATTAATTGTGCTAATCAGTATGTTAATGCTGAGAAGTCCCCATTCATCTGACTGTAAAGTAAGACTAGTCTTTAGTCCCTGTAGCATGGATGCAGATACCAGGGGGTTAAGATCCATGCCCAGACGGGCTGGGGCTGGGGCATGTCGGGTGCCTCATGTGCCTATGAAGTGCGTTCTCTGCTTAGTTGTCCGGGTCCTCAAAGTTACCACAGCTTTCTAAGACTGTGGAAGTAGCTGAATTCTTTATGATGCTTTAGCTTCTCAAGTACATGACTAATACTCAGAAGAATTATTAAGAGGTGTCTTCATTGTTAATTGCACCTACGTGCTGGGTCTGTGGCACAATTAATTCATTTATTGTGGATACATTGGAAGACACTGTGCCATCTTGACCTCCACCTATTATTATAATTATTGCCCTCCTGAAAGCACTATTTGATTACACACTTGGAAGGAACTACTTGAAATACCATTCCCATCTCTATGTGGCTGAAATACCCACACTCAGGCTTGAGGACAGTCACCCAGGAGTGGTCCTTGTCTTTAGAAGTCTGGCTGACCCCTGTCTTCCCCTTCCCACCATCCCCTACGCCCTTCCACCCCGTGCTCTATGGACAGTCCTAGTCAGGCATTCCTGCTTGACACAAACTAGCCTCTTCTCCCTGCGGCCTTGAGAGCTGTGTTCTAACAAACACAGATCAATCAATAGATGTGTTTATCAGGGCTGGGATTGCTGGTGAGGACTGCGCAGCAAACATCACCGCAGTTTCTCCACGGCTTCTCCCTGCTCTCCCTTCCCAGTCTGCAGAATTTGTTTCTTCTTTCCTCAGAATACACTGCCGGGCAAAGCCTCATTCAAATGTGCATTGATCCAGTTGACTTCTCCAAACACGGGTGGAAACTTGTATCTGGAAACGGTTTAGCCTAATTGTGTGAAATCAAGCACTTGGTTCTGCCGTGTTCTCCAAGCGGCACTCAGGACACTTCCTTCTGCTTGGATCTTAGGAAAAGTTGCTGGTGACATTTAATTTTCCCCATATGCACTCCATTCTGTAATATAGCGCCATGCTTCAGGAAGGCCACAGTAACTCCGTCAGGTCAAGGACAAACACTGGCTGACTGACAGCGGTCCCTTGGAAGTGTCCACTCCCCTCTTCTGAGCATCCCTCTCCGTCACCAGCCTTCTTACACGGCTTCAGACAAGATGTTTGTGTAGTCTATTGTGGTTCATTGAGAAGAGGCATGGGTCAGAAATAAAAGGAAATTCTATTGACAATGATGGGAAATAAAAGTTTTCTAAGTTGGAAAGAGAGTGTATTGAAGTGTGCTCACTCCGTTCAAGGCTGCATCTGGATTGCTTGTGGAGCACTGTTTTCCCGGATGAGACAGGAGGTGTGGAGCTCTTGTGATAGATACACTGTGTGGTGCTCATCCTGAGTCAGCTTGACATGAGCTCCTGGCTAAAGACTTTGCACAACTCAGAACTTGGCAGCAAAACTTTTCTTTATAAAGAGCAGTGGAATATTTTCTCTCCAGACATGGAACTTTATTTTCTAATATTGGAACCTGGCCTCTCAAATGTTTTGTTTACTGTTTTGTAGCAGGTGTCTACATTTCTAGAAAGTTATCGGTGCAGCTCTCACCCACCCAAGTGTTTGTTGAGTACCTTCTGTGTAGAGAAGAGAGTGCTGTCAGGCGTGTGTGTGTGTGTGTGTGTGTGTGTGTGTGTGTGTGTGTGCATGCATTGGGGCCCCACCAGTACCCTTCACTGATGGTGATGAGGATTTGGAGGGCCACTGGTTCTTGTTAGTGGGGAAGCCTCTGAACACATCTTCATAGCTGGCTAAAATGCCATACATTTCTTTTGCCCTGTGCTCCTCACAATGCCTTGTTCTCTCCGCCCAGAGACAGAGAAGATAGTCCTTGAGGCAGGAAATGGATTACCATCCTGGAAGTTCAATGACCAGCTCTTTCCGTGCGATGTGTGTGGGAAAGTGTTCGGCCGACAGCAGACCCTGTCTCGACACCTCTCGCTGCACACGGGTGAGTGGAGGCCACAGCTTCCAAGCGCGCCACGGCCCCTCTTCTGTAGGAGAGTCGCTACAGGAAGTGGTGGAAAGTTAGCCGGTTCTGACCCTTACGGGCCGTGCTGCCTGTTACGTGTGAACAGACCCTGGAAACCTTCTCTATATTGAAAAGTCTCGTTGGATTCCCAGAGGAACTAATGAGAAAAGATACACATTTAAGTACCTCCAGGTCAACTCCCGAACTCTATGAAGAACGGATTCATAGCCTCTTACAGGTTCAGAGGCTGGGGCTGAACCCCACCTACTTAGTTTCCACTTCTTTTTATTAAGAGATTTTAATTTAGATTTGAGTGTGAGTGCTAAGTGTGATATAGGATTATGTAAGAATGGCTATTCACAGCCAGGGTGTGTGAGAGCTTAAAAGACACTCCTCTGGTTCATCTCATGGTGGCAGGCACGGTGGGTGGGGGAGCACGATGGTCGTGGAGAGATAGTTTCTGTCTTTGTTTACCTGTAACAATGGACAGCAAATGTCGGTTCTAAGGGTCAGGATGAGGAGGGCAACCAATTAACAAGAAGTAAAGAAAGAACAAACAGCATAATCAGCAAAAGCAAGTGAAGGCAGAAAAGGTCAGGTGACCTCATCAGTAAGCATTCCGAAGGTGCAGATGACAGGCCTGAAGTGTGGCAGAGTACATGTGAGGCCAGCGTTCAGTCCTCAGCACCGAAGGAAGTACAGTCAACTGTTTTGAAAGCCTGACATTAAGTCACACTTTAAAGACATCCAGATGATATACCAGTATGATATGGCCAGGCATACTGAAACACGCCTGTAATATCAGAGCTGTCAATATGATAGAGTCAGGTATGCTGAAACACACCTGTATTATCAAAGCTATCAATATGATAGAGCCAGGTATGCTGAAACACACCTATATTATCAAAGCTATCAATATGATAGAGCCAGGTATGCTGAAACACACCTGTAATATCAGAGCTATCAATATGATAGAGCCAGGTATGCTGAAACACACCTATATTATCAAAGCTATCAATATGATAGAGCCAGGTATGCTGAAACACACCTGTAATATCAGAGCTGTCAATATGATAGAGCCAGGTATGCTGAAACACGCCTGTAATATCAGAGCTATCAATATGATAGAGCCAGGCATGCTGAAACACACCCGTAATATCAGAGCTATCAATATGATAGAGCCAGGTATACTGAAATATGCCTGTAATATCAGCATTTGGGAGGCTGAGGCAGGAGCATCTGTAGTTTGAGCTCAGCATGGAGTACAAACCCTATCTAAAAAAAAAAGAAAAATATAAAGGTTCAAAGTAATTTTTGTACAATTATGCAAAACTAAATGCAGAGACAATATTAATAGGACAAATTAATTTTGACCTTTTTATCTTTTTAAATCCACTGAATTCAAATTTTCGTCATATATTCGACAAAAAATGATAACATGTTTTTAAGAAGTGGGGATTTTAAGGCCTTGTTCTTTAAGCATATTTAAATGAAATTTCAAGTAACCAAGTAACTGAGGAGGAATAAAATTCCCTACTTAATTAGGATCAATTTTCAAAAAGGAAGAAAAAGAAAATGCAAGTATCAGATATCTGAAAGGAATGAGAACACTTTATCCCTTCACCAAAGATAGATACAGCTCAAGTCAGCACAAAAGCCATAGAAAAATAAAGGAGGCTGGAGACGGCTCAGGGATTAAGAGCACTGGCTGCTCTTCCAGAGGACCCGGGTTCAATTCCCAGCACCAACAACTGTCTGTAAGTCCAGGTCCTGAGATCTGACACACTCACATAGATGTACATGCAGGCAAAACACCAATGCACATAAAATAAATTGTAAGAAAAAATAAAGGAACTTGTCACTCATCATGAGGAGTCAGTAAAAAGCACTTAAATCCAGACAACTTCCCTGACGCCTGATTAAGGGAAGCAGGTACTCTCTGGGCTGGGGAAGAAAGGGAAAGCTAATCACAGAGGACACTGGAGAATTTTGGAGGCAGGTGTGGTGGCCCATTAATCCCAGCACTTGGGAGGCAGAGGCAGGTGTGTTTCAGAGAAAGAGAGAATTATTGGAGAATAAGGCATCTCATGTTTTTTACTTTTTCTTCAGCATAGAAGTTAGCTGATAGATAATTAAGCAAAATTACCAAAATAGCACTGAGACAAGAACTTGAATAAATCCATTATGAAGGGAAATTTGGAAAGCTGATGAAGAAATACTGTTAATAAAGATATTAGGCAGATTTCCCCAGGTAGTCCTTACGACTGAGGAAATCCCAGTGTTACTGGCCCTCGAGGGACCACCCCCCGTTCATTTTACCGAGGAAGCGAACCTGAGTGCTGAAACCCAGGTCCTCATCTCTAAACACCAAGGTGGAAACTCTAAGACATGTTCCCCACACTTCAGGGCCAGCCTTGAGCCTGCCACTGTCAGAATGGGGTGGAGAGCGGCACCGTGACGGAATGTGGTATCCTGCATTTTGTGATGGGGACGCTTTCTACCCCACATTCTTCCTGGTGAAGGAAACGAGACAAGTGTCTTCAAGCCAAGCCCAGACATTGGGATAGGAAGTGAGTCTGTAATCATCTAATGGGGAAGCAGGGCTGCTCCGTGGACTTAACAATTCCTGTGATTAATCAAATGAAATCAGAACGCCACTCTGGAAGTGCTCCTGAAACCTTAGTCAGCTTTATGAGCCAATTTCCATTAACAAATTAATTGAGATTTTTCAATTTTATTTACGTAAAATGAAAATTTCCAATTAAATTATTTTATACAAGTCATTTTCCCCCTTTAATTTCATTAGTTTTTTCTTCCTTGGCTGGCCAGGGCCTGGAGCTGAGGGAAAGTGATGGACCTCTTAGGCTCCTGTTCTATCAGGGTTTATTTCCTTAGCTGTCTCCGGAGGTCTTAGGCCTGCCCAAGAGTGGCACATGGGGCACACTCGTTCACACTCACACAGCAAACACACCTTGTCATGAAGAGGGATGAGAGATGACACATGGCACACTCATTCACACTCATGCAGCAAACCTTGTCATGAAGAGGGATGAGGGATGACACATGGCACACTCGTTCACACTCATGTGCACACTCACAGCAAACACACCTTGTCATGAAGAGGGACGAGGGATGACACATGGCACACTTGTGCACACTCATGTGCACACTCACACAGCAAACACACTTTGTCATGAAGAGGGATGAGGGATGACACATGGCACACTTGTTCACACTCATGTGCACACTCACACAGCAAACACACCTTGTCATGAAGAGGGATGAAGGATGACACATGGCACACTCGTTCACACTCATGCAGCAAACCTTGTCATGAAGAGGGATGGAGGACGAGGTTCCAAGACAAATAAATCTGAGAACTCTGAGGAAACAGCTCCAAGTGTGGCACACTGCTCTGGGTTGGGTCATCATGCAGCGTTGCACAGTCATGCAGCGTTGCAGTCATGCAGCGTTGCAGTCATGCAGCATTGCAGTCATGCAGCCATTGCTACCGTGCTGCTTTTGGCTTCCAGAACCTCCCTTGAATCAGATTTGGTTTGGATACCATAAAACCCACACTTCAGCCTCAAAGTCTTGTCCCACTGCCTAGAGAGAGCCTTTTTAATCCTCGTGAGTTGAGCACTGATACAGGAGCAAACTGCTAGGGATACACTTAAGAACCCTTGCAGGGCATGCCCTTTGTCCCCACGTGAAGGGAGACTTGGACTGACTTTTATTGGTTCCTCTGAGTGAGCTCTTGAATTTTTTTTTCTTTTTTGAGAGCAGTTTTGGTTTCTCCCCCAGAGGAAAGAAAATACAAATGCCATTTGTGCCCCTACGCTGCTAAGTGCCGTGCAAATCTGAACCAGCACCTGACCGTGCACTCTGTGAAGCTGGTGAGTACCGACACTGAGGACATCGTCAGCGCTGTCACTTCTGAAGGCAGTGACGGGAAGAAGCACCCTTACTATTACAGGTGAGTCAAGAGCAGCTCGCCCAAGCTTCTTAGACCCTGGTGCTGACACTCCCTCTCTGCCTGCCCAGAGCCCCGTCCCTCAGGCAGATGCTCACCTCACTGGAATATGTCCTTTGCTTAGATTAACCCTACCTTTGCACGGATTCCTGTCTAGCCCGGGTTGGCGCCAGTAAAACTGATGGAAAGAGAACTGGTCTGAGGGATGGGTCTTTAAGACAGGGCTCCAGAAAGAGACGAGGGCTCTGTGGATCATTGGCTCTTAGCTGTGGTGCGGCTCTGCACTTGGTGGCTGAGTACCTTGCTATAACCTAAGAATAACAGGGAAAACACACAAAAAGGTGGTCTGAGAACTCCCATGCAGTTGCTCAGATGACCCAGTGTGCTGTCCCCTGATGTAGTGTGCCCATGATGACACACTACATTCTGTGGTCGACCTTGAATCAGCATGAAACCCCTGAGTCTATCAAATCTTACCCTAGTGATGTTGGCGGAAAGTTGCCCTGCAAGGCATCGAAGTGGATGTGCAGCTTCTCCTGGGAGATGTCATGTGACTGCCTCTTGCTCAGAGTGCCACGGAAAGATCTGTTTGCTCTCCTCACTGCACCCAAGGGTTTCTAGAGCCAAAGGGAGACAGAGGTGTGCAGCAGTCTGATCCGCCAGTGGGCCACCGCTGAATACCTTGGCAGCACTGCCCAGAGGAGCCCGTTAGGCCATGTGCAGCATCTGGAATCTGTAGTTTTTAATTAACTTTATGACTGTTTAGCATCATTGTAGCATGTATGGGATTGCTGTATTATGCTGACATCTAATCTGTTTGGCACGGTGACCACTCCAGAAGCATCCGAGCAGGCAGAGGAATTTCCTGATGCTGTACCTTTTGCTATAAGGAACACACATGAAACTAGTGTTCTCGTGTGCACTGTGTGTAACTGAGCAGCCTGTGTTTAAAAGCCTTCCCTCACCCTTCCCCCTTTCCTTCCTGGTTTTAGTTGCCATGTGTGTGGATTTGAGACGGAGCTCAATGTCCAGTTTGTAAGCCACATGTCCCTCCACGTGGACAAGGAGCAGTGGATGTTTTCCATTTGCTGCACCGCCTGTGACTTTGTAACCATGGAGGAAGCAGAGATAAAGAATCACATTGGCACCAAGCACACAGGTGACCGTTCCTGTCCTTTTCCGTCCCCTGCACCCCACTGGCATGCACGTGGCAGAAGTGTTCTCACTACTGTGAGACCTGAGTGTGTCCTTCACAGGAGCGGGGAATCTCCCGGAGCATCAGAGTCCCATCACCCCTGTAATCATAGTGTCATGGCCTAAGCAGACCTAGAGTTTGCCGCAGGAGCATAGATACTGCTGAGACCCACAAGCTGCATGCTTGGTCCTGCCCTGGTCCTGGCCATCATCACCACACCTAGTAGTCACTAAACTCTTCTGCCCCGGGCTTGTGCTTTGCCTGCTCATCTCCGCCAACAGTAGCCTGCTAATGTGAATTGGAGAGACTAAGGGGTGGGGTGTTGCACCCCATCAATGACAGGAGTGGGTTCTGAACCTCATCCCAGAACAGGGCTTGCTTTACATCCTCCAGTCTGTTCTGTTCTGACCACCTTCAGGACGCTTGGCAAGGCCTTGAACCTTCTGTTTCCTGCACCGGGGCACTGTACCCTGAATTCTGTAGGCTCTTAGGTGCTCCACAATGACACATGGTATGTCTGTTCAGACTAGCGTCTTCTGAAACCACTCTGACAAGGCTTGGCCAGTGCTCGCCCTTCGTGGAGAGCCTCTTGCCACGCTGGTTAGCCTCTTCCATTAATGTTAGCACTTTGACTTTACCTCACAATTACACCCTCAAAAGTGATGGTTACGGACGACACCAGTGTGAAGTCGTTAAGCGAGAGTGAGAGGGACTGCCCTCTACTCCCATCGCCACCCCCCGTTTGTGATGCTTACAAATTAGGAGCCGATGTTGCTAACTGCCGGTCCTGGACATGGGGTCAGCCCATCACATCGCTGGCTCTCAAAGGACCCAGGAAGGGGAATCTCCCTGACAGTTGTGCTGACGATGTGCGTGGCCAAGAAGGATCTGTTTCTCTGACCATTGGATTGCTGGTGCCAATAGCAAAAAAAAAAAAAAAAAAAAAAA
>CABHPQ010168760.1:32755-40255 GCA_902168405.1 Peromyscus aztecus
ACTGTGTTAGCACTGTGGGTGGTGGGTGAGCTGGGAGACCCACAGGGAAGACAGTCAGTTCGGCCTTCTGGAATGGCTAATGGAGGGAAAGGCAGCCCCACTCCAGCTCGCACTGGCTTTGCGGTAGTTTTTCTCTCGTCTTTTCTGTTAAACCCTGACTCTGTCACCCTTTTCACTCAGTGCGTCCCTGAAAGTCCCTCCTCCCTCTGCAGTCCTCTCCCCTCAGCTCAGGAAGACGTTAACTTGGCATCCATGGAAACTTCCCATTCACGACTAAGCAGTGCCAGCACACCTCCTCAGCACCACAGGCTGCACAGGGTAGGCACTGTTCCCTCTGAGCTGACAAGACAACCTGGGAGGAGCAGCCTCACTTGTTAGGACAGGAGCCACCAAGTGAAACGCTCTGAAGAAGTTTCTGGCTGCTATTGGAAGGGGATGATAATGTTGTTTGTAAGTCTAGGTGCTGTAAGCTAGAGTTTCCATGTACCCAGGTGATGAACATTCCAGGCTCTCAGGCCTTCCGTTTTTATTTTATGAATTCTTAGGGAACTTCATACAAGGTATTTTGATCATATTCACCCACCCAGGTCCTCCGAGATCTACTCTCCCCCTTCCCTACCCACCTCCCTTTGTGTCTTTGTTTTGACACTGCTCTCTCATCCATAGGAACTTGAAAGTCCTGGTAGATAATACACAAGTGAACGGTCTTGGTTCAGTAAAACTGATTCATGAGAGCAGGATGCTAGCATGAGTCCACAGACTATCGCTTTCTGACCCCTGTTAGAAGTTAACAGTTCGACAGTGAGAGTTTCCTGTTTGCTACTGCTTTGAAAGGTTTGACTTCGGCCTGGTTCTGCTCATCCCAACTGTGTATTAATAATCTAGGTTACTATGAAGTTATGTAAACCAATATTCATGACATGGAGTCCACTATGTACCCTCATGTTTGTGCTGCTTTGGATCAGAACTCCACACAGGCACACTTCCGAGTTCCCCTCGTAGCCTCTGTCGGGTTTTCAGACTTCGCCTCACAAGTGGGCTCTAAACCTGTCATGTGGGGCTAAGTGCCCATACTTCATTACTTTCCAAAGACACTTAAATAAGAGAAGAGACGCATTTCCCTGTGCGCACTCAGTCTGCGGCACTCCTCCTGGTGCGTGTCACCTCGGTCTGCATCCGCTGCCCTTTGCCCTCTATTTACAAGACGCACTTTAATTTTTCTTAAATTCAAGTCTACAGGTGATGAGTTCTTTCATCTTTTTAAATGTCAACTTTGTTTGTCCTTCGTCTTTGTGATATGTTTGCACTGGGTCCGAAGTTTGAGGTGGACAATCTTTGGTTTCTTGGAAGATGTCGCTTTTCACAGGGATTGCTCCTGTGGGAAAGCCTGCTGTCTTTCCCACGGCTCTTCCACATAATGTGACCTTTTGCTTATGGCCGTTCCTGGGACTTTTCTCTCCTTTTTCTTTCTTTTCTTCTCTTTTACTTTATTTTAGACAGTATCTCACTGTGGAGTAGAAGCTGGCCTCGGTCCCTCTGTCTTCCTGACTCAGCCCCTTGAGTGCAGGATACAAGCGTGACACCACACAAGGCTCTGGGATTTTGTTTTGTTTTTTGTTTTTTGCTTTGCTTGTTTTTGAGACATCCCCTGTGTCTCTTGATATGGATGTCTTCTTTTTCAGACAGGGTCTCACTGTCAAGCTCAAACTGGCATTGAACTCAGAATCCTCCCTCAGTGCCTGAGTGACCAGGTGATAGGTGCATTCTTGGCTCTTCATGTTTCTTGTCCTTGGCATTCATTGAGCTTCTAAGATACTGAGCCTTATGGTTCTCCACAAGTTAGAAACATTTTGATTATCTCAAAAAATTGTCAGCGATGTGGTGGCCTTAAATCCCAGCACTTGGGAAGCAGAGGCAGGCAGATCTCTGAATTCAAGTCCAGCCTGGTCTACACAGTAAGTTCCAGGACAGCCAGGGCTACACTCAAAAAAAAAATTGATATTAGTTGGCCGTGGTGGCACATGTCTTTAATCCTAGCACTTTGAAGGCAGAAGCAGAAGTTGGAGGTCAGCCTGAGGTACATAGTGAGTTCCAGGACAGCCAGGGTTACATAGAGAGACCCTGTCTCAAAGAAACAAAAGTTAAGTTATGCCTTGGCCAACTAATCAGGACCTCAGTTAGTCTCATATGAAGTTGCCTAGAGCATCTCATAGTGCCAGGATGTTCTTTTCATTTAGGAGGGCTCTTTGCTCTGCTCCATTTCAGATCTTTCCTGTAGCTGTTACTTGAGGTTTACTGATTGTCTTAGTAAGGGTTTCTATTGCTGTGATGAAACACCATGACCAAAAAGGAAGTTGAGGAGGAAAGGGCTTATTTGGCTTACACTTCCACATCACGTTCATCATTGGAAGAAGTAGGAACAGGAACTCACACAGGACAGGAGCCTAGAGGCAGAAGGTGATGCAGAGACAATGGAGGGGTGCTGCTTACTGACTTGCTCCTCATGGCGTGCTCAGCCTGCTTTCTTAAAGACCCAGGACCACCAGCCCAAGGGTGGCACCACCCACCACGGGCTGGGCCCTCCCCGTCAATTATTAATTATGAAAATGCCTTACAGGCCTGCCTAGAGCCCCATCTTATGAAGCCATTTTCGTAATTGGTGTTCACTCCTCTCAGATGACTTTCCCTTGTGTCAGGTGACATAAAACTGTTCAGCACACTGATCTTTCTCCTACTGTGTAACCTCAGGTGATGTATGACCCATCTGTAGAAGTAGTATTCGGACCTCCACATATCTTCTACGTGTCTGTCTAACTTTTTGGACATTTGAAATATAATTATAATGTCCTCTACTAAAAATTCTAAAACTCTGACTGTTCTGGGTTAGATTTGGTTGGTTGATTTCCCTCCCCATTCGGAGCTGGTTTTTCTTGTTTCTTTGCATATCTGATCATCTTTGTTTAGAAACCAAACATTGTGACTTTACCGGGCTGGCAGTTCAGTTATAATTCTTTTGTTCCTATTAGCATTGATGACCTTTATTTAGGACATAGGTACTTGGAAGCCTTGATATTTCGGGTTCTTTCTTCTATGATTTGTTAGACAGGTGTGGATATCTACTTATTATTGCCCCTTTTTTAGAAGCCCTTCCTCAGTGTCCCATCCGTATGCCGGTAAACTGTGTATTGTTCTGATCTTGCTGCTGGGCACAGCGCTGGGATCAGCCCTGTGTGAGTGCCAGGCATTGACCTCACTGTCCTCAGGTGACTTCCCCCTCCGGCATGGGTGGTTGCTCACCCCTGCTCTGACCCACGTCCTCCTGACCTCTGTAGGCCTCTGGGTTCTTGCTCTTTGTTGACACCGTGTTTCAGGGTCTGTCCATTTTGACCTCCCCAGGCCCCTGGCTGAGTCTCTTCCCCAGGGGAGTCCATCAGGCTCCTCCTGTGTCCTTCTTCCTGCCCTGCAACCTGAGACGTAGCTCAGGGCAGGAGCCAAGCAGTTGTGGTCTTGCCTCCTTTGTCCTGCCTCTCGGAGGCTGGCCTCTCACTGCCTCACACCCAGTGTGGGAAAGTGGTTGTTTGGTAGATTCTGGTTTAGCTGTTGCACTAGCAGTATAGATGTGAGGCGCCGGCTGGAGTCTCGCGACGCTAGGTTTGAACGGCTTGCTGACCTCTTTATGCCTGGCTGGGAAGGAGAGCGGATGTGTGCTGATGAGTGTGAACACAGTAGACTGACTCACACTTCTGCACTTGGTACCGCGATCTCATGTGATCTCTGTGAAGCAGGGTGGTATTAGTGCCTATGAGAGATATAGTGGTGTCCACACTGTGGAGTGACAAAGCCCCCATGCATGCTAAGTCCTCTCTGATACTGAGCTACAGCCCCAGACCTAGGAAGTTTGTGAGGAGAAACTGAGACAAGCATTTAAACATAACAGAGACCCTGGAACTCTGTGTGACCCATCTTAGCTACTGCTGCCATATTGTCGTTGTTGTAAAACCTTCATAAATGCCCACACACATATCTGGCCCAACATTCCACAGATGCCCTCACCATGGCTGCACCAGAACCAGGTTCCCAGTGGGTGCCCTGGAGGCACTGGAAAGAATGAGCTCCCAGCTGTTGGTGACTCCTCACCTGCCATCATTCTAAGGGATTTCAGCCCCTCCGTAACAGACCTGGCTTGTTTCGTTTTCCAGGGGATGACAGGAAGACCCCCAGTGAATCAAACAGCCCCTCCTCATCCTCGCTGTCAACTCTGAGTGATTCAGCCAATGGCAAAGATGACTCAGACAGCTCCCAGAAAAACAAGAGTGGGAACAACTTGCTGGTCATCTCCGTGGTACCCGGGAGCCAGCCCTCACTGAACAGCGAGGAAAAGCCAGAGAAAGGTGAGGGGAGAGGTGCCCACTCTAGGGCGACCTAGTCCTAAGAACAAACTTTGAAGAGAAAAACAGACTACAGTGTGGTGCTCACTACTAAAACAGAGTCCTTTGCCTTGGCTTGATCTGTGCTCAGATATGGGATGGGAAGACGGGGAGGGGACAGGACACTGAAGCTGGACATTCAACCATTTTCTAGTGCAGTGATGTGGGGGACGATGCCCAGAAAGCTGTATGTGTTACAAGATGCAAGGTTGGAAGGAAGGGGAGTTCTCCCGCGACTCCCTGCCTGTCTTTCCCCACACACTCCTACACCAAGCTTCGGTCCTTTCAGGGTTCGAATGCGTATTTTGCAACTTTGTCTGCAAGACGAAGAATATGTTTGAGCGGCATCTTCAGATCCACCTCATCACCCGGATGTTTGAGTGTGACGTGTGCCACAAGTTCATGAAGACCCCCGAGCAGCTGCTGGAGCATAAGAAATGCCACACTGTCCCCACCGGTGGGCTCAAGTAAGGAAAGCAAGTACAGAATCTTTTATTGAGTTGTTATTAAACACCCCTTCCCCCGTCCTACCCTAATCCCTATGAAGGTTTTGGGGGTCACAGAGTGGGAGAGCTTGGTATGGGGGAAGTTAGAAAGATCTGCTGCCTCTGGCTGGATGGGGTTCCAGCTGTCCCCAAGGGAGTCACCCGACGTCAGCAGGAGAGGCCACTTCACAAGTACCCAGGCTTGTGGCAGGGCAGTGCAGAGCATCAGCCAGCGTGAAAACCTGGACTCCACTGCGGGCTGGGCTCGCGTTCAGACTGCAGTGGATGGACTCCAGGCTAGTGTCGCCACTGCAAGTTACTGTGTTCCCTGTGTAGATGGCCTGACTTATGTTTAGCGTTTAAGTCAGTCCTGTAGGCACCCCAGCCCCCAAAGTAGAATCTTGATGGTTTGATCAGACAAGAGGCAACGGTGTTCGTGCCAACATCCTGCAGGTGTGCCGACGCCTCCCAAAAGGTCCAAACAAAGAGCATCATCCTTAAGTAGTACTTGCAACAAGGCCCTGGCCTCAAGTGAGCCTCGTCATCTGTTACCAAGCATACTACATGGGACCAGCCTGACCGTAGACGCCAAAGGGCACAGAAGAATAAAATCGTTCCCACCTTAGGGATGTATGTCCAGCACTACCAGAATTTAATCTTCCAGTGATTCTGGAAGCAGAGTCCCAAATCACAAGGCATTTTGGATGTAGTAAAGAGACGAGCATAAAATAGTTGGGGACAGAAAGACGCAATTGTCCAGGCATTTTCATCTAGAAATCACCGTGTAGGTAAAAAAATGGGGGAAACACTTTTTCTTTTATTTTCTTAATATAAGCAGCGGGGCGATCTTTCATTTTAAAACATTTTATCCTTGAAACAACCTCAGAGAGGTGCCTTGCCTCCTGAACGGGTAAGAGTTGGAGAGTCCAGAGGGACCTGGGGCAGAGTGATGGGGGCGGAGTGGGGCTGGCTGGTTAGGGCACCCTCTGCACAAACACACAAGAGTTTGGGCACAGCGCTGCTGCTGATGCCGCCCACCCTGCTCCACCCTTGCGGGTGTGGAGGTGGGAGTGTGGGAGGGAAGGGCTGGGTGTAATCCATTCAGCTAGGATGGGAAATGCCTGGCAGAAGCTCAGTTGGGAATTTGATTTGGTTTAATCCCACTGTCCCTTTATCGAGATTTGTGTACTCTTTATTAAAAAGCGGGACTCTGCCTTCTGGGGACGGAGCAGTATCATTACCTTCCGGTAGCTCAGTCACACCCACGCCATGTGTGGCCTTGCCTCTCACCTTTGGAGACCCCCAGCAGGCCTGAGCCTCTGACGCACTGGGGACACACTGCACGATGACCTCAATGCTTTACTGGGTCAGATACTTCCTGTTGGCGCTAACCATCCCCGTATGATAGTTTATGTTTTAGGACAACCAAGTAGAAGAATACTTTGAAAAAAAATTGGTAATGCCTTCTGGCTATACAGTGAGTTTCGTTTTGTTTGTTTCTTTTGCCATATCAGAGAATGAATTTGCCTGAGAAAGTGTCTTTAAGATAAATAATGGGAGCATGGAAAAGCCTGAGTGCTCTGCCTGAGCAGTGAAAGACAGATCGAGCTGAGGGTCACAGAAACATCCTTAACATGAGACAGACCGCCGATGTCTAAATGCTTTTCTGTGATGGGACTGCTTGTACTCTATATCCTGTTCGTAATGCAGATCAAATAAGATTATACTATTATTTTTCTTTTGCCGTAGCTCAGGACAGTGGTGAGTTTCAGACTCCTCTAGGTAAGGCCCAGCTTGGCGTAGGGGTTGTGTGTGCACTTGACCTGGGAATGGGCTTTTATATTTCTGTGCACTCTTCTGTGAGCTGAGGTTCCAGGGCTAACAGCGAGCTTGGTGCTGAGGAGGCAGTGCACGGTGCCCCTGACTGTTGGGCTCTGCTGAACACCTCTCCAACCCTCTGAGGACAGCCCCCTTCCGAGCCCTGCCCTGCAGGAGCGCAGTCAAGCTGAGGCAGTCACTCAGGCATCTGCATTCTTTTTGGAAAGAACACACATGCTACAGTTTTCCTTCCTCTACGTCACAGACTCAAACCCGGCAGCTCCGGCCGTGCAGCCCAGCAGCTTCTGTAAACATACGCACCCCACTCCTCACAGCCCCTCTGGCTGTGACAGAGCTGGTGGTATGTGATCCATGACGGAAAGACTGCAGAGTCCACGCCAGAGATAAGATACCCAGGCCTTGTGCTAGAGGAGACACCTAGAGCCCAGTCTGGTGCTGGAGCTGGGACTCCGCCCACCACGTTGAATCTGCCCAATCAGTGCCCTGCAAAGATGCTCAGCCGATGAGTCAGTGTTCCCGAGTGCTCTTCTGAGCACCATAGAGAATGCAAAAGAAATCTCAAAAAAGTCCTACCCCAGGAGAATTCACCTTCCAGTTCCATCACTGGTATTTCTATGACATGATTATGTCCTAAGAATGTCTTCAAGCTCTGGAGAGCAATCCCCTTCCTCCTCATTCCTCATGAGTAGAGGGGCCGTTTGTGTGGGCTTCCTTCTCCCAGGCCCCTGCCACGGTCCTCACCCCCCATT
>CABHPQ010168760.1:45255-62765 GCA_902168405.1 Peromyscus aztecus
TGAATCCATTTGTCTTAGTAAAGTTCAGCAAATAGGAGTTTTAATGAGGGGGGAATAGTCTATTCTTCAAGCTAAACATATTCTATACCAGAGCAAGGAGTCATGGTTTGTCAATCAAGGGAAAATGCCAGAGAAATTACCTAAGACCAAAAAAGGGAGATGAAAATCTTAGTGACTACCAAAAATAATTTTTAAAATTTATTTTAAAGTTCCATCCATGAGACTTGCCTGTGAATCCATGGCAATTGATAAAAATACGTAAAACAGATGAGAATGTTTGGCCTGGCTCTCAACTTGCATGCTTAAATATAATGTCCTTTGCTTATTTCAAAAATGTGAGCCACTTTAATCTAACATTTAAAGTGATTCAATATATTCTTAAATTGTGGTACTGTAGAAGAAGCCATTGTGTAAATGAATCAGCCACTAATCATTTCTATCTTCATTTTTATTCAATAAGTACTTCTAAGTGAAGGCATATTCTTTTATGTGACCCACAGCTTTGTTTAGGGGTGCCTAGGCCTTTCTGAGAAATATGAAAATTAATAGACTCCTTGGTTAGCACTCCGAGCACTAGTGGCTTCCCATTTGGCGCACACATTTTTTGTTTGTTTTCTTTTGTCCCTAGCCACAGTAGTTACCATATCTATTCCCTGTCATTGAGAACAGGCAGCGATGGACAGAAACCACTCGTCAGTTTGGAAATCATTTCCCTGAGATGAGCTTCCACTGAACGTAAGGAATGACTTGAGAACAGAGTTTTTCAAGACAGAAGACGTCTGCATTTATGGACTGGCCACCTCCAAGCCAGCCACCCAACTGACATTTAGTCATAGACACACAGTTGTGCCGTGCAATGCGTATCTTTTCAGCCTGGACTCGTGGCCATGAGTTCTGAATCTGTGGTTGATGGCTCACTTCATGCCTACCACCACAGTATACCTGGCCCTTAATCAGAGGCTTCGGTCACTGGGGAACGGGGAAGTGCTAAGGTTTGATCAACACGGGTATCTTGCTAGAATTCCTCCCCAGTTCTGAGTGCTGACGGATAACCTGATCAGCTTAAAGGGAGAGGCACACTCGTTAGGCCTCTCCATGCTCTCAGTGGCGAGGACAGAGGGCCTGGAGGACTCAGCGCACACAAGGGAGGGTGGCCACCACGGGTCTTCAGCTGCTTCCAGCAGACAGAATGTCAAACTGAATCTTTCCCAAATGCAGCTTAGAGCTGGTGAGTGAGGTCCCATGGTAAAGGAGTACCCTGAGAAGTTTCGGCTTCATCTCAAAGGACCATCAAGTACATTCAAGTCACTCTGCTGCCAACATCCTCAACTGCACTAACCCCCCAGCATAGAAGAGGCCTCCTCAGAGTGGAGCTTATTTTGTGAAGCATCACATTAATCAAGCAGGCAAAGGTCCTGGGTCTAGTGACATGTGGGGACCCCTGCTACCTAAGGAAGCCCATCCTCCCCTGTTCACAACCTGAGTGATCTCAAATTATCCATCAAGACCTCAGCTACTTCTTATGAAGTTATAGATCTTTCATTCATAACTCTTAGAGAGGTGGATCTGCAAACTGAACAGCACATCAGGTGCTTAGGTTGGTAGAAAATACAAAAGGAGGAAGAAAGCCAATGGCCGTATTCTCTTGGAATTCCTTCTTGAAATGACTAAGTATTATTTAGTTCTCAGGTTTCAATAGACCAAGAGCAGAGAATCTACTTTAATTCCTATTTCAAAATAAATGCCCCTATGCCAGATGGGTTTCTACCCATTTAGCAGGACCTGTCTGGTCATGAATGACTTCTAACTAGGATAGACACTGCTGTGAAGCTGAGGCCTGGTTCAGCCAAATAAGATGCAGTTATTACATAATGCTAAGCATCTCGGAAGAAGAGGTTGAGGGCTGGAAAGACGGTTCTGTGGCTAAAGTGCTTACCTGGCAAATGTGAGGACCCAGGTTTGAATTCCCTGAACATAAAGTGGGTGTGATAATACATGCCTGTGATCTCAATCCTCCCACAGGAGGTGGAGACAAAAATCCCCAGAAGCAGGGGCCAGCTAGATTGGCATGTGCAGTGGAGAACAGGAGGCCTTACCTCAAAACAAAAGCCAGTGCCCAAGGCTGCCCTCTGACTACTCCCCCTCCACACATACACACAAAGAGGGTGAACTAGCTGCTAAGACCCCTCTTCATCCTAACATACTGCAAATAATAAAGCATGATTCTGTGGCTCTTTCTAAACAAGAAAAAGTCATTGCAAGACAGAATTCTTGCAAGGCAATCATAAAAAAAGTATATCAGCACCTCTGTTCTCAAGCCACAGTGGGCTCAGGGATGAAAAAAATGACTAAAAATATTTTTATACCCACTCCAGAGTTTGAGTTGTCTGACATTGTTCTCTTTGAATTAAAACTAAATCACCAGGCTTTGACTGCCTGAGTCACTGCGAGGGTGGCTTGTACATGCTTTACCAACCTGTGGTTACTTCATCTGGTTAAATGAGTTAGAAAAAAGATGCATGGGGTGTCAAGACCTTGCCCTGCCCACCTCCCTCCCTCCAACTCTGCCCGCCCCCCCACTTCCCACCACCCTGCTGCTCTGTCTCCTTCTGATGACGAATGGGGTAGCTGAGCTCCCTGCCAAGAGTGGTTTGTGTTTTTTCTGTAAGAGAATAAATGTCTTAGCAGGTGTCATGAAAGTCATTTTAATTTTAGCATAATGAATTGCTAAATATTATGATATGCCCACTTGCTCAAGACTCTCACTCCATGAACTGTAGGCACATTAGGAAAACTAGCTCATAGACACATCCTATGTTCTTACAGGGAAGTGATATCACAATATATGTGCACATACCCAGCTAGGACCACATCTGTAAGGCTCTTTCCAAATCATCCCAGAAAGACGTGTTTCTCCAGATCCAAAGGAAGCCTAGAAAAACAGCAGCCATTGTCTGGCTTCCATCTCGAATGGTTTTTATTCTAACTGTAATTCCTAGTTAACAATCCACAGCTCTTGCAGTGTGGGCTATACAGACCAGGAAGCCACTCACCTTCTTACTTCTCTCTTCCAAGCAGAATGTCTGCTAGAATGTTCTCCATGCAATGAGTCTGTCCAGAATACAGGTATAGCAGATATCGCCATCTATCTACTATCGGCCTGCTAGCTAGCTGTCTTCTCTCTAGGTCTGTCTATCCACATATTTATCTGTTATCTATCGATCTAGCTGTATCTATTATCTTTTCTCTAGATCGACAGACCTGTTTATCTGTCCCTATTACCTGTCTGTAATTTAGCTTTATACAACTCTATTTTCTGGATTCCAATAAAGCCCTGAGAAAAAGATTCCTGTGCAGTCATTTATTTTGGAAGCAATTCCAGGAACACAGGTGGGAAACTGGAAAGAGTGCAACAGGTTAAAAAAAAAAAAGTCCATTTCAGTGTGCTGGTGCCAATCATCCCCACAGACATCTAGAATACGAGCCCTTTGATGACCCTCACGAGGTTCGTGAGCATTGCCACAAGGGGTGGAAAGATTGGGTTCTAGTAACAACAGAGAGTAGTCACTCCTTCAACCGTAAGCGATGGGTTTGCCCATGACTAGGGATGGCGGCATGGGCCTCTGGGGGCAGGCACAGAGCTGACAGAGCAGGCCTGGAAAAAGCACATGATAAAGTCAGATTGTGACACCATCGGTTACACCTGGCACAGGCCGCAGGAAAGCGAGTTTGTAGAGTGGGGAACAAGAGATGCCAGCAGAACTATTATTCTTGTCCCCTGTTGCCAGTACTTTATGCTCTAGATAAATGTTGGCTCCCTCACCCAACCCACCCAACCTGATGTGTTTGCTCAAAGTTCTTCCCTCTTCCTCCCACTCATGAGAAAAATGGATGGAGCTGTCAGAGTCAAGGGCAGTGTGGGGTCACGATGCTAAGGAAGGAAAAGCAGTCCAAAGCCCTCTATGGGTGGGTCTCTAGAGCCGCTTCTCATTTGGGATTTTGTTTGTTTCCTTGCTTCCTTGCTTGATTTTTGCTTGTTTGTCTGTCTGTCTGTCTGTCTTGCAGTGGAGTTCAGGGTCTCTCATGAGCTAAGCAGGTGCTTTACCGCTGATTTAGGACTCTTATTCTGGGGTCGATTTTGTATTTGTTCCATTGGCGAGGATGTTCCAGGGCCGTGGGTGGCTGGTTGAGCCATGCCCTGAAGCACCGCAGTTACACTTAGCAGTTGCACCAACTGTTACACTTGCCTATGACCTTGAGGTCCACACCCCTGGGGTGTGGCCGAAGACCTGGGATACTCACATGCTCTCTCTTCACTACCTCACGGTTTCGGATGCTGAGATCTTGGACCAGGCAAATCAGTATGGGACATAGCTCAACTTTCCCGGACCCTACAATAAATCTCCCGTGCTTGTGAGTTAACCCCCAAATAAATTCCTTTACTCATTAAGTAGACTTTGTGGATTAATCCCATTATCTGGCACCCAACTCCCCCACATGGGAGCATGGGTTGGCCATCCACTCCTCTCTTCTCCCTCCCAAGTCTCCGAGTCTATGTCCTGCACACCGTGGCAGACTTGCATCCGTTAGAAGCCGCTGAGTACGCCTAGCACAGAGCACCCACCTGGCCCCCCAGCCTCCATTCATGTGTAGCTTTACCCGTCCCCTCCCCCACAGCTATGTCCCACACTGATTTGTTTGGTCTCAGCATCCAAAACCACGAGGTAGTGAAGAGAGAGAGCATACATGCATCCCAGGTCTTAAGGGTCCCCCAGTGGCCACGCCACAGGGGCAGGTACCTCAAGGTCACAGGCAGATGTAAGAGCTACAGCTGCCTCACTAGGGGAGGTGCTTCAGGGCATGGCTCAAACATCCACCCACTACATTCTAGGATTCCTTTAGAAAAACTATGTGTCAAGGATGTAAGCTGCTTCCTGCTTGGGTGACCCTGTGAGCCAGGGAGCCCAGACAAGGGCCCAGAGGAAGAACTCTCACAGTAGCCTAGGACTAGCATCAAGCCAAGCAAAGGCATCCTGTGGCTCTCACAGACCCCAGCACACTGTGAAGGGGGTTCTACAACACAATTGGGAACCCCAATTTGGAATGAAAATATTACACTCAGCAATCATTTTCTCTGTGTATGCAATTCCCTCAAAAACTCCGGGTTAAACAGTGACTCACTACCTTCACGGAAAAGAGCTAATCAAAAATTCAAATACTCTAGATCAAATCCTCTTACCAAAGGAGGATTCAAGAAGCAGAGACTGATGGATGGTCAGATAGCTAGCATGGAACACATATATAAAGAACACATAGACAATGTGTATAGTGTTAGTTAAATAAACATATATGTGTGAGCATCCAGAAGGAAGGTCATCAATTTTGCTATTCCAGGCCTCATATTAGAAGACAATATCTTTTCATTTTTTTCCTTGTGCTGCCCAAAATAAAAGCAAGTTGATGAAGGAGGCTAACATATGAAAAGAATAATTAAGGGTCAAAGAAATCTCATTAATCAAAAGACCCCCCTTTCCCATCACTTCCCTACCGTGAAACAAATGCGAACAGCAGTGAATCATCCCTGGACTGTCAGTCAAGGCCCCATCTCTTTATGGCACCAGATACAGGCATACAATATGGCTAAGTATGCAGGAGTCTCAGTTACACAGAGGCCGTGTATCTTTTCAACGAACAGAGCGATAATTTCCTGCTGATGAAGGACTTAACAGTTTGGCTTGTCTGCCTGTGCATAAGAGGCTAAATATGCACATACATGATTTTGTGTTAGAGAATTCTATGTATAGAATTCAAACTTTCCATCCCAGCTGACCGTATTCCACAGTGAGTCCAAGTCTGCTCTAACAACTACTTCTCTCCCATCCCTTCCTGGCCTCATTTGCTATTTTGTGAACAAGTGTGTGTAAAGTTATGTGCTAAGCAAGTCAGAAAGAAATGGGTATTGATGAGATACATTCCAGTCTTAAAGAATTGCCGGATCTCTGTGAATTCATGGCCACCCTGGTCTACAGAGCAAGTTCTAGGACAGCCAGGGCTACACAGAGAAACTTTGTCTTAAGAAAAAAAAAATAGAATTGCCAACCAATAAAAGAGGTGCATATTTGAAAACCTGCATTATAATACCAAGAGAAAGACACAAAAATGTTGATAAAATATTGGACAGAGATTAATTCTTATCTATGTACATATGTGATTCTGTGTTCTACTTCCTATATGTGGGGACAGAAACTTTAGGTTGTGAAGAGCAGGGGTGTGTAATAATGATGAAGAAGGCAATGGATTATGGGTAGCGCTGGGGCTCATCTTGAGAGAGCCTCCCTATAACCCAGAAACATTCATGTTCATGGGGAGAAGAAGGCTCTTTAAGGTCTGAGAAAGTGAAGTGCAAACTGAAGTAGGACTTTCCTAAGCAGGAAACGTGGGAAGAATATTCCAGATTGAAAGAACAGCTTGAGCAAAGGCAAGGTGAAAAACGGCCTTGTGGAGTCTGCTGCACTGGAAAAACTACAATGAGACCAAGCAAAGCCAGCTTGTGAAGGGCCTCGGTTCCCTTCTAAGGTCATGAACCCTGCTCCCTTTCTACTGAAAGCCCTCTAGTCCGTGACAGGCTACAAAAGACGCTGAGAATGCTGACTGAACACAAACTCCTCAACTCCAATAAGGTTGCACCCACTCTCCAAGGTGCTCAAGGCACAAAACTTGATTCACTCTGTCCCCCTTCTCTCTTCCCTCTCTGTCCTTCCTCTCTTTGGACAGCAAATCTATTACAGAGCCCTATTTACTTTACCTGCCAACTGCTTAATAACTTTACCCAAGACGTTTCCACTCTTTTTTTTCTGTTTTTGTTTTTTAGATGCATCTTATATTACGTGTATGAGTGTATTTGTCTGTATGTATGTGTGTGTGCCACTTGTGTGCCTGGTGCCTGTGGAGGTCAGAAGAGGGTGTTGGATCCCTGGAACTGGAGTTATGGATGGTTGTGATCTGCTGTAGGTGCTGGGAATTGAACCTGGGTCCTCTGCAAGAGAAGCCAATGTTCTTAACCACCTGAGCCATTCACTTCTCCAGCCTCGTCTTTTCCACTCTTAACTCCTAGAGGTCCTCCACATCTTGACCAGGTATATCACAATAGACTCTTCTCTGTTTAGGACATTCTAGAAAAGAAATGGTCCCAGGGCCTAAAATAATTCACAACCAGGCCTGTAGATTCAAAGATGATATTTGAAGACAGTACAGTTTATAACACTATGGTAGCAACTCAACTGTCATGACAACAAAGGATCTTAGGGCAGAACCTTGGAAGATGCCAAATTTGGAGAGGTGGAGATGTGGGTAGCAACTCCGGAGAAGGAGAAGAACCCATCAGAGAAATCTCAGTTGAGGACAGAAACTGAGGATAGAGAGAATTCTGAGACACTTTACAGAGAGATCAGTACAGGGAGGTTGAGTCGCATGGTCTTTACCACAATGATGTACCTTGGTGACTTTCAAGGACATCATTTCAGTGGCAGACCATGGACAGAAGCCAGATTCTGGTGAGTTAGAGTGACTTGGAGGTGGGAAGGCAGTGACCAGCAAGAAGAAAATTCGGCCTTACGCTAAGTTCAGTAGTGAAAGAACTCAAGCTCATGCATACCTAGCTCTTGCCTCGGATCCCAACATTTCCCTCCCTTCTAAACTTTTCCTGTTCCCTATGTTGAATTCCTTCCAAGAGGAGAAAAGTCAGCTGCGGGCTTTAGAATCTCCAGCCACACTCCACACCAATTTTTCACATCTCTTTGGCTAAACTCGTCTTTGAAGGGCAAGAAGCCTGTTCTGAACCAACCCTGCACTTACTGTTTGCGAGGCCCAGTGTCTATCAGCCAAAGGCATTTCAAGAAACAGCAAGCTGCATGACTAGAGCTCAGTACCATTCCTCCTACATGCAAAACATAAATCAAAGGAGAGGAAGTCATCTCCTGCCGTGGCCACAATTGTAAGGATTCCAGGCTGGAAAAATGCAGGCTTAGCAAGGAATGCAATAGTTTTCAGCAACAGGATGACTATAGCCAGAGAGTCCAGACTCGGTCTCCAGGTCCAGAATATCAGCTAGAAGGAAAGTCTAGGAGTTAAAAGGATGTCTATGGTGGCTCCCTGGCCTCTTGCCACTCTTTCTGAGGCTAACCCAGCCTTCATGGAGACAGATGAATCTCAAATCCTTCTCGGCTGCGTGCCATTCTGGCTGGAGAGAAAGGGCTTCCCACTCCAGAGCCCACACTGCTGCCACCTCACCAACAGGAGAAAAGCGACCTTCACCAGACAGAGCGGGAAGGTACTTGGTTTCGTGAGACAGAGATGAAATAATCTGCTTTTTATTAAATATCATGAGCAGAGTATTAGTTCATGCCAGAAACACAAATATAAACATTCTCATGTGGAAAGCATTTATTCTGAAGGGACCGGCTGGCAGAACCTCAAAGACCACGCTTTGCGTGCTGAGCATACGTACGTACGTGTGTTACCTCAAAGAAGTGAATTCGGAGCAAGTCACACTTTCAGGGGTTTGAAGGGACTACTTTACAGTAATTATATCTGCTAAATATTTGTCACAAGTGTTCTAGAAGTGGCTCTGCTTTTCTAAATGCCATTTTATGAAAACAAAATTTTAATACAAGGGGTGGTTATTATTTCAGAATCTCTCTCCCTCTTAAAAAATAATAATTCTTTCTTTGGGCACCTAACTCCAGCAGTCTGTTCACATACAGTGTATAGAGCATTAGTTATTTAACATAAGGAATGGAGGGGGCTGGGGATACAGCTCAGCTGGTAGAGTGCTTACCTAACATGCCTAGGGCCTTCAATTCAATCCCCACCGTATAGCATAAAGTGGGTGTTATGGAGTGGGCCTAGGAAGGTGGAGGCAGGACACTAGTAACCCAGGCTTATCCTTGGCCACACAGGGAGATCCAGGACAACCTTGTCTCAAAAAAGAAGAAAGGGCATGGCAGAATCTGGAGAGTGAGCAGCTACAATTAATAAAAGATTAACATGGGGCTGGAGAGATGGCTCATCCGTTAAGAGCACTGGCTGCTCTTCCAGGGACCCAGGTTCAATTCCCAGCACCCACATGGCAGCTGACAATCATCTATAACTGCAGTGCCAGGGGATCTGATACTGTCTTTTGGCTTCCACAGGCACCAGGCATGCCAATGATATATAGATATACATGCAGACAAAACACTCATATACATAAAGATAAATAGTTCTGTAATTGACAAAGCATAGAAAATAACATCCTGAGGTTATCAAGGAAATGTGTGGTTCTTACTTGTAAAACACAGCTATAAAGCCCTCATGGGCCAGCAAGAAGGTTCCGTGGGAGTAAAAGCCTCATTGCCACGCCTGACCACCTGAGTTCATTCCAGAAACTCATACGGTGGAAGAGTGGACTCAGCTCCCACAAGCTGTCCTCTGACCACCACACAGGCACCACGACACCCGAGCAATCACCCACACAAAATAATTAAAAATCTAAAAATACTAAAATCTCACACTCACATTTTTTTTCAGAAAAGAAATCATTAGTTGGAACACATTTCTCTGTATCTAAGGGGGAAATCCTTACATTCCAGAAAGGAAGAGATGCTGAGGGAAGTTTGATCTGGTGACCTCAGATCCTTAGGATCCAAAGGGACCATGTTTACCTGATGCCCCTCACCACCCGTGGACTATTGAACTCCATTTGAGGATTCTGATATCATTGGCTCAGAGATACTGTTGTGGGCTGAGCAGAAAGACCAAGTCTCATTTTCCAAAGACTCCTTCCTTTACTCACTCCTCACTCATCCTTTACTCACTCACACATCCTTTGTTCACTCACACATTCTTTACTCACACACACAACCTTTGCTCACTCACACATCCTTTACTCGCTCACTCACATATCCTTTGCTCACACGCACATCCTTTGCAATGGAGGGCACCTAGAAGATCTATTGAACAAATTTCTCAGTCTAGAGAAGTAGGCATCCAGAGGTCAGGGGGCTTGACTATGACTTCAGCCTGTTCAGTCCTTAAGACTGCATCTCTCCTTTGGTCCCATGAAGGACACACGCACGCAAGCACGAACCAGAAAGGACCACACTAAACAGCACTAAATACACCAAATGGGCTGCAGTAGGACCTTAGAGCACCCAACTCCACTTCTTCATTGTACTAGAAAGACACAGTGGCATACCCCTTTAACCCTAGTACTCAGAGGTTGTGGTACTAGGGTCAAGAGCTCCAGTACAGCCTGGGTGTAGAGTAAGACTCAGTCTTAAAATAAAAAGGCAGCCTGGATTTAGAGGTGGGAAGTAAGAAAGACAAAATGTGAGAGAGAAACATTTGTTTAATTAGTGAAACCAATAACAACTGGTTGTGCAACTCCCATTAATCTAAGGCAGTCTTGGAGATCAGTCTCAATAGTAAATGACAACACAAGTCTCACACATACATTATATAGCATATGCAGTACAGATATTATGAGATATTACATGACCAATTCAAGTCTTAGTCCTCCATGAAACACCCAAGGGAAGAGGAAATTTTTCATGCACATTCAAAGTTTAAAAACAAGACCGGGCAGTGGCGGTGCACGCCTTTAATACCAGCGCTGGGGAGGCAGAGTTCAAGGCCAGCCTGGTGTACAGAGTGAGATCCAGGACAGGCACCAAACTACACAGAGAAACCCTGTCTCGAAAAAAATCAAAAAAAGAAAAAAGAAAAACAAAGCTTAAAAAGAAAATCTTCTTTGGGAGGGCTGGAGATGGCTCAGCGGTTAAGAGCGCTTGATGCTCTTACAGATGGAGTTCTGTTCCCAGCACCCACACAGGGTGGCTCCCGAGTGCTTGTAACTCCAGCTCCAAGGGCTTTGAAACCTTCTTCTGACCTCTTATGCACACTGTGCACAAACATGTAGACATTCACACACACACATAAAAATTAAGAGTCTTCTTTAGCCATTTTTTTCTTATTAAACTAACAAAAATCCTTCCCTAGACTTATTTTCTCTACAGCTACCTAAAGTTCTTCCCTATGCCCAAGTCCACAGCCCTCTGCTCTCCTCAGTACTTCCTACACAGATCAAGGAACTTTCTAGTCTCACATCCATACTCATCTGACATCCATACTAAAGACAAGCCCAAGCTCTCAGCTAGTCCCAAGGGAAATAAACTGCCCAAATCAACAGGTCCACGTAATTCTACGACACTCCAGAACACCGAGGGACCGAGAGGGACAATGACAATCCTTCAAGGTGCAGCAGGATTCAGGATTTGGAGAGATTCCTTACAAAGGGGTGAGATCATAATCAGCAAGAGACTTAAATTAACCACAGCAGTTTCCAGAGACCAACCAGACATGGTGTAGAAATACTCGGGAAAAATAAATTCAAACTTCCAGCTGTATAAGGAGCCAAACTTCTCCCACCTCTCTCTCTCTCTCTCTCTCTCTCTCTCTCTCTCTCTCTCTCTCTCTCTCTCACACACACACACACACACACACACACACAGGAAGAGGGAGTTCCCACACAAGCCCCAGAGATGATTATCATCTCTCCACTTCTCCAGAGGAAAAGGACTGAGGATAAAAGAGAAACTACTCGCAAGAAGAAAAATGAACTTGAAAGTAGTTGTGGGCTATAAGAGCAGGAAAGGATCATACATTTATCTTATTTTTATAATTAGAAAACAATCTTTTCCCAAGGGCGGGGGAGAAAAGAAGGTTAGAAAACACAATCTAATTTTCTGCTTTGCTTTCTTTCCATTTTGGCTTTGTACAATATGTCATTACTACTTATAAAATGCTTTCAGATAGATTGTTGGTAGCTGGAATACAAAGCCCACAAAAAGTGTGTTTAAAGGGGGAACCATATTTGGAAAACTGTTACTCCCATTAAGACCTAGAAATGCAGGCCCTGATTCGGCCCATGTGCTCCTTGGTGGAAACTGGCTGCCGACAGCCATGGTGACTGTGTCAGCGGGTCTGGGAAAGCTGGCTGGAGACGCCTCCTCTTCTCTCCCCACATCTTGGACTAGGCTCTGGACTGATGGGCAAGGGTGAAAATGAGAATCAAAACTAACATTTCAGGCCATCTGATACGCTCAAAAGAGACCGTGGGGTGTCCAGACTGGCTTGTGGCCTCGAGGCCCTTCACCCCCAGGTGGAGCAGCTGGGCCTCTGCTCTGCCCAGGAGGCTGTCTGTGAGCAGTCTTAGGCTGCACAAGGTTTCTGTTGAGAAACTCACAGTGTGATTGCCTGTGTCATATGCCATGAATTTAAGGCTTGGAATCTCTCACTTGAACTTTTTTACACCATCCCTCGTGCGTGCCAGAAAAAGAACAGCTGCCAGAAAGCGGACATTTTCCTGTCTCTAAAAATAAACCACTGGCAAGACTTCATGCCCCCTGTGCCAAGACCTTGCCCTACCCAGGATAAACAATAGATGACCAAGCCGGCAGGAGGCAGATACTGTCCCTAAAGTAGGCCTGTGTCTGGCAGGAAGTGCTCAGGCCAGAGCATTTGGAGCTGTAGACTAGGGGGTCCATTCCTCCATGTCGGATGGTGGACAGCTGCTATCTCCAACCCAGGGCCGGGGTGGCCAAGAGGTTAAGCCTCTCATTATACTAGAGACTTTAACTCAGCGGAGGCAGAGCCCCACCGCCCTGCCCTCAGAGCCATGGGACGCAGAGTGTAGGCCTGCCTGGTTGTTGTGGAGCAGAGGAAGCTCTCAAAAGGAGAGAATCCCGTAGGCATCCGTGTGCTTGCTTCTCACCTGCCAGTGCCTCGTGGGCCCAGCTGAGCGCCCTTGTCTGTGAGATGCAGGCCCACCAAACCACCTCAATGGAGACTACTTACTAGCACCTAACTTCCCCATTTTAATTCTCTCTCTCGATTTTTCAGCTGTCCTCAGAGTACACGTTCAAGAGCCCGTGCCTTGTCATTAGGGATCAGGTCTCCCCTGCACCAGTCCCTTGGCTTTTTGCTTGTTTGGGGGCTTAGGAAGGCTAAGTAGAGAGAAGACCTAAATTTAGCAAACATTCACAGGCACAGTCACTCCATAAATATGCTTCAGAGGGACGGAGTGCAGGGCCGATCCGCATGACGGATGTCACTCACCTGAGTGTCACATCATAAATAAAACTGAATGGGCCCATTCTCCAACAAAATTGGAGTGTCGCCTGTTCACACTATAAATATTTATGAAGTCACAGTTCTTAGACTGTATTTTTCCAGGTAAGTAGCCTTTGATGACAAAGTTAAGCAGAGATTTCCCCGAAATTATGGAATAGTCAGCATAGCTTGGTGCTGGGTATTTCATAGAATGGAAAAGAGGAAAAGGGAAAACAAGCCTCCGTCGTTCCACGAGGCTTCTCCATGTGGAAATCTCATTTCCGACAGTCAGTGTTCTCATTCAAACTTGACAGCCTTCTCTGGAGTGAGGGACACCAGAAGGAAGGCCTTCTAGTTGGTTCTACTCAGGCAGAGAGCCTGGCAGACCCTTGTCACCCAATTTCAGGCCCCTCCCTGCACCCTGCTGGGAGAGACCTTCTCCTTGCACTCTCAGCCTGTCTCTTAGTAACAGCAAAAAAAAAAAAAAAAAAAAGTGCACCTCACTCCATTACTATGCTCATTTGAAAAGAATTCCCAGAATGTGTGCATGTCTGCCTGGGTGTCTCCCTGAGTGTTTATGCGCAGCCCACCCCCTGAGGTAGTGTTTCCTGGCTGCCTTAGGAATGGCACCCAGAACCACCTTCCCGCTCTCTGCTCCCAGGAGCACTTTAGACCCTCCTCCACCCAAGACACTCCCGCAATCCTGAGTCCTAGCACTCCCAAGCCATTGTCCCCACCACAAGGCATGCTAATTTTCTTATCTCTTTAAAGCCTACAGGTTATTCATCTCCTAAATGCACCAGTGCCCTTGGCTCAGTCGCTAAGCCTGCCTCTTTCCTGGGGGAAAGGGTGGCATTTTGTCTAGGGTGTGTTCTCCAAACCTCAGGGTAACCCTGGCCCCATCACGTGGATCTGGCCCCTCAGGGAAAAGTTGACGATCCTTTGGCTCTGGGAAGCCTTGTTCCACAATGAACAAGAGTCTCCGGTTTTACAGAGTGAGTCACAGGCTGCTTTGACCATCAATCTGGGGAGGCCAGGGCTGCCATGTACGGTCTTCGCTTGGTGCCACCCACCTCTCCATGTCACCCCTAGTTCTTTGCCAGGACAGCCTGAGTCATAAAACTCAGCACATTCCTTGGGCGTTGGGTCGTCTTTCCTTGTTATTACTTTGCCTTTGTTTTACGCAGCACCTGGTTTCATTTTAAAATCCCAAATAAAATCACCCGGCGGGGGGGAGGGGGGGGGACGGGGCAGAAAGAAAGCAAAGAAAAAAAAGAGAGGGAGGAAACCCAGGCTGGCGGTGCGGGCGGAGGAAAGGAAAAAACTCTGCTTGTTGGGAAGACCGGGGAAGAACAGGACGCCACAGATTAATTCCTTTTGACCAGAATCCTTTTAGCTGCCTGAAAGTACCTGGCAGCCAGGTCCCCTTCTACTCTTTCCTTACGTTAGGCCACAGTACTGATAGTACTTTCCTCACGGGTCATGTGACCCTTCTCAAGCCCCTCCATTTTCCAGTCTCCTCAATAAACTGAATAATCTTTAAAAAACCCTAAGGAACTCTGTAGATACAGCGCACTATGATTGCTTAACTCGGCCTGTCTCCTTTATCTTGTACTATAAACCCTAACTCATTGTGTGAGGCAGTATTTTTCCATAAGCTAACATTTTTTTTTCCCCTATGGGGATAGGGGCAGTCAGGGACGGGCGTAGAAGGCAGACTCAGCCCTACCAATGTGGCTGGTCACACTGAGTTTCTGTGGCCAGGTTATTTCTGAAAATTCGTCTGTAAAGCTGTTGACATTGATTTTTAGACTCGAAACAGAATTTTAACAAACTGGCTCGCATGCGGCAAAAACGGAACACTGGGGCCCTGAGAAAGCCTTGCCATGGATAAGTGTATTCCTAGGAGTGGCGACGCGCAGTCACTAGGGCATGGCCCTTGGGTGCCAGGCTGGGCGCCTACCCAGAGGTCCGTCCCCTCGCTCTGCACGTGCAGGGCGGACGCCGGGAGGCTCCTGAGCGGCCCTGGGCAGCATTTTCAATGCACAGTTCTGGAGAGCTTAATGGAAACCACATGAAGGGTTCCCGGGAAGCAGACCAGATGGCTTCCAGCGAATGTATTTAGCCCAACCTGGGGCTAAAGGAAAAAAAAAAAATAATGGCTGGGTCGTGTGGGGCGCGGCTAGGGGTTTTCTGTGCAGCAGGAGCCATGAGTCGGGGGACAGGCTGGATCAGGAGCGCCGAAGCGCCGGCTGGCAGAGGAGGGGGCTGCCAGCAGGGCCTGTTCCGTGGCCTTGTTCCTTCCGCGCCAGGTCCCGCCCAGCGCTGTGCTGCGGGGCGACCGGAGGGCTGCGTGGGGACCCCGCGGGGGCAGCGCAGCGGGGACAGGGAGGCGCAGGCCGTGGGCGGGGCCGAAGGTTTGTGGGCGGGGCCGAAGGCGGGGCGGGTGGCCCAGGCACATTTCTTTGCCTGGAGGGAAACCTGGCCAAGGGCCTTCTCTTCTGAGTGATGCCTCCGGAAATAGAAAAGTCTTTCTCAGATGTAGAGCACAGCCATCATTTGCGAGGTTCCTGCAGCAGAATGTGAGTCTGGGCACTTACGTTAAAGGAACATTTACTCATGATTATGACAACTCCCCTCCACATCAGTACACACACACACACACACACACACACACACACACACACACACACAAACACACGAGAAAAAGAACGAGAGATGAAACCCAGGAAAGTTTCTAGCACGGTCTTCCCTAGGTGCACACCCAACCAAGGCCTCCTCCAACCTCCTGTCTTAACCGGTTAACGCAGAAACTAGGGCCGCAGCTCTGGGACTTCCTTCAGTCAGTTCAAGATGAGCAGTGAGCCTTCTCAGTAATCGGAGGAGTTTCGATCCCCCTCTGAGTCCTCCGAGGAGCCAAACTTGCTTTCATAATCCCATTGTCGTCCAAGCTGGAGGGAAAAAAATGGTCCGATTGTCAACACTCGCTCCTCCTCAAAGGTCACTATTCCCACAAAATTGGGAATTAAATTGCTTCTTTCAAACCAGACATCATTCACGAGCAGGGGCTGGGATTGCTTCTGCATTTTCTTCCATCTTAAAAAAACAAAACAAAAAAACCTTTCTGTTTCGTCTATTGTGCCTCAGTTCACGAAGGACAGATCAATAAGCAGGACGAATTTAGAAAGGAAAGAACTCTTAGGCTCACTAACGACCTCCTGATTAGAATCCCTCTTTCCTGCCCACCCTTTCTCTACTTCCAGCCACCTCCTCAGTCACAATCCTGGGTGTGAATTGTCTGCTTTTCAGTCCTACATCATGATCTTCTTCAAGTTAGGTCCCAAGAATATAAATAATTCAAGGACAGTTACCAAAGTCACCAAGCAAATATTTTTAAAAAGTAAGAGTATTGGTGACCTGGAAGCTCACGCTTCTTCCCCCAAAACATCAGTGCCTGTTTAAAAATATTTTAAATTTGGAGGCTGGAGGAATGGCTCAGTGATTAAGAGCACCGACTGCTCTTCCAGAGGACCTGAGTTCAATTCTCAGTACCCATGATGGCTCACATCCATCTGTAACCACAGTTCCAGGAGACTGGAGCTGCCTTCCAGCCTCTGAGGGCACACATGGAGTGAACAGACATACATGCAAGCAAAATACTCATACACATAAAAAAATAACAAAATAATTAAAATTTTATTTTAAAGTTGAAATATTTTGGTCAGGATTCTAGGCTCAACATTTCTCAGATAAGTCCCCCATATTTATTGCATATGACAAGGGGAGAGGGGGGAGGAAGGGAAAGAGGGAGAGGGAGGAAGGGAGGAAGAGGAGGGAGGGAGAGGAAGAGAGGGGGAGAGAGAGAGAGAGAACGATTTTGTACTGTTAGTACATCACAAAAATGTATGAAAATGTATTTAGAGGAGGGGTCAGGAAAGTGCCTGACGAGGACAAGTGTCCCTGAGCACAGCTGTGACAGTGACTGGCCGGGAATTGCCTGGCCTCAGAGCAGCTCCACGCAGCAGGAGGGAATTATTTAATAGTAGTTAATCATTCCCTCAGACAACTCCCAGGAGGAAGCTGAGAGCTGCAGGCTTTCAAGAAATCACCCCCCTTCCCAGAAGTGAGCCCCAGCCCTCCAGAAAAGCAGGCCTTGACGGAGCCCGCGAGGAACTTTGAATAGACAGCTATGGGCCCTGCATGTATCTCCCCGCAACAGCATGCCTCCCAGTGCCTACACAGTCCCTAGATCCACAGTGTCCACACAGTCCTAAATCCACCAGTGTCTACACAGCCCCTAGATCCACCGGTGTCTACACAGTCCCTAGATCCACAGTGTCCACACAGTCCTAAATCCACCA
>CABHPQ010168762.1:0-38303 GCA_902168405.1 Peromyscus aztecus
CCTTCACCTAAGTGTGCACAGGCCCCACATGCACAGCTGACCTCCTGCTTTGTGAATTGCTGTCATGGCTGAGCTCATGTCCAAGGCTCTCTGCTTCACCGGGGGAAGGGAATGATGGATGGTGTGCCCCTGAGACACGAGCAGAGACATGAGTCAGAAGTAGAAGGGAAATTGGCTCCAAGATCTGGCCCAGCAAGCCAGCAGTTGGATGGGGCTGAGGGAAGAGAAGGGCCCCCAAGGGAAGTGGTCCTGTTTCTAGATGCTTCCTTTCCAGCCTACTCAGAGATCTCGGGTGAATGTCAGATGCAGAGTGGGCAAGTTGGGGGCAAGTCTCTGTAGATAGGTAATGAGGGCTTCCTCTGGGCCAGGCACTGCTCTGGATATTAGGATACAGATAGGCCAGGGTGATTAAATGGTGATGATAATCCAGGCTTTGGTGGTGGTGTCGGTGGTGGTGGTGTGTGTATGTTTGTTACTCTTTGCTCTTGATTGTGGCTGTGACTTGATTAGCTGCTTAAGTTCCTGCTTTGATTCCCCCTCAATGATGGACTATCACCTAGAATTGTAAAAGTCTTTCCTTCCAAAGTTACTTTTTGTCAAAATATTTTATCACAGCAACAGACATGAAACTAGAACAGCACAAACGTGGGTGCCTGGGCCTTGGCTGTCATTCCTCAGGACAAGGTCTCTCACTGGCCTGGAACTTGTCAAGCAGACCAAGCTAGCTGGTCAGCCAGGCTTAAGGATCCACCAGTTTCCACCTCCCTCAGTTCTAGAATTGCAAGTATGAGCCACTATACCTGTCTTTTCCATACGGTTTCTGGGAATCGAACTCAGTTCCTTCTGCTTGCATAGCAAGCCAATCACTGACTGAACCATCTCCCCATGAAGGATAACCCCAGTTTGATATGCTAACTGTCAGGTCAGAGTTACAAGAGCTCTTAAAAACGATTGGCTCGCCGATGAGCCAACTAAGACTCAGAGGGCTTGCCTAAGGTGCACAGCTTCCCGGTAGGTAGGGGCAAGACCTCACTTGCTTTGATTGCCCTGGACCATGTGTGAAGACGGCAGAGGAGCAGGTCTGCAAACCATCAGAGAGCGACTCCCACGTGGAATGCTGTTCTTAGGGCAGGGTGTCACTTTTTGGACACCTGTGGGTGGTATAATGGACACGAGGTGACTGCCATGACAAACTTGCCACACTGACCTGGTTCTAGGGTAACACACAGGATCTGTGATCGAGCCCCAGATCCTGAGAAACCCTCAGGAATCCAAGCGACTCCTCAAGCACCTATCTGCTTTGGAAACTCCACCCACCAGGTACTACAGGGCTTATGACTCTGCTGCTGTTTTAGTGAAAGGGAAAAAAAATGCACATCAGATTTCAAGACTGTATAGTCTACACGGGCACCTTGAAAAACGAGTACATGGAGAAAGAATACAACTCAGTTCAATGCTTAAGAAACTCACTAATTTCACCAAAGTATTACTTCATAATTAGTGAAATGATTATGCCACTGAATTCAACTTCTCGATAGTCCCTGATATTTTATTTTGTAGGGATACAAAGAAAAACAGCCTGAGCTCTCTTAGATGCTGTCTTAATCAGAGGAATTTCCCTTCAAAATAATAGAGAATGCAGAGAAGCATGACTGTTCAAGACACTGAGAAGAAGTCATAGTCAAGAGCTCAGCCCTAAACGGGGCATTTACCACCCACTCTAAGGGTCAAAGATCAAGTTGGAAGTGAGGGTGGGAAGAATATAAGAGCCAGGAGATAAGGCAGAACTGTGAAGCGCTGTCTTCTCAGCATGACGAAGCTATGGCAAGCATGATCTCAGCCCCTGCGGCGGCCTGCAGTGGGCCAGCACAAGACTGGGCCTGTCAAAAGTCAATCACAGATTGGGGCGGGGCCCCGTGGCCCTACTCCTACCTGCTGAAGGATGAGCTGAGAGAGTCTAGGGGAGGGGCCAACATTATCTTCAGCTGTGTACCCACTGATGAGCTCACCATACTCCAACAGATGCTAACAAACCCAGGGACTCACTGATGGCTCTGGTTTAAGTCCATGGGGTCGCAGCACAAAAGGGCGTGAATGTGGGAGAGATATTGGTTGGGGAAGTGATGGAGGTTGGGGAATAAGAAGAGGCAGTAATAAGAGTGCAAAGGTACTTTGAAAACAAAGAAAAACTATTTGAAGGGGTCCTGGATCTGAGGCTAGCGTTTTCAAAGCCTGGACCAGAGAACTGGTGAGATTCCAGTTTAAAAACTGCACACCTGGGACCTACCGCTGGCCCACAGAATCTGCATCTCAACAGGGCACCCAATTTGCCCCTAGGCATCCCATAACAGGAAGAAATGCCAGGGCACCTCAGGTAAACCCAACCAGAGGGTCACTGTGTCCTCAATGTTATTCTAAGTAGAACATCCCTAATCCAAAACAGATCTGAAATTTAATACACTCTAAAATCTGAAACTTCCTGGGCTCAGACATCATGCCCCATATGGAAAACCCCATGTCATGGAACCTGATTTTATGCACAAAATTACTGAAAATGTAGCAAATTATGTAAAGGCTACAAGTGTAAGGTATATACACGATAATGAGTTTTGTATTTAGAACTGAGGTACATCCCCAAGACAGCCTATTATGCATATGTAAAGATCATAATATTCAAGCAAACTGAAGTCACAGACTCCAAGATTTCTGCTCATGGTGGGCTGGCTCTTTTTTTCTAAACTAAGGTGAGGCAGAACCTTGTGGTGGCCAAGGCCCATGGCAAGATCCAGTGGCAGGATGGAGGTCGCTTACATCCTGCATCCAGGAAGCAGAGAGAAGTAATGGGAAGAGGCCAGTGCCAAGACAAGCTCTTCAAGGTCACACCTCCAGAGACCTACATCCTCCAACTAGACCTCCCCCCTTCCATAGATCCACCACCTTCCAGCAATCTGTTTAAAGTTTAAATCCATTGACAAATGAAAGCATGCCCAGCCTTCTGACACTATGACGGGTGTCATTTCTAAAGTTTACACTGAGAACCAGGCAATTGAGAAATATATATATGAAAATCTCATCCCAGAGGTTGGGGAAGTGGCTCCATGGGTAAAGTGCTTTGCCATACAAGTGGCAGGATTTGGATCGCCAGGTCCAATGTAAATGCTTATGGGAGTGCCCACCCTCTCCTGCAATCCAATCCCAACATGTCGGGGGCACAGATAGGGCAAGTTAACTAAGCTGATTGGCCAGACTGGCAAATTCAGGGCTGAATATAATTCTGCTCTATTATATAAGGCAGGGAGAGAATGAGGAAGGTGCCCGAGGTCAACCTCTGGCCTAAGCATACACATATATCCACAAGCACATACACCCACACGTGTGCCCATACACATGAACGCACATACACAGGCACATATAACACATGCCAAATACACACACACACACACACACACACACACACACATACACAGATGAAATTCTAAACAGTCTTATTAAATAAGAAACAGAGCCAAATAGAGTTAAAAGCCCAGAGATCAGAGCAGTAGCCAAGAGCTATGACCACCTTATCTTACCACTCATTGCCACCCTTCCCCTGAGAGAGAGAGACCTTCTTCCTGTGTCCTGTCTTTTTATTGCCTTTCTGTTCTGCCTTCTCATTGGTTCTAAACCCAACCACATGACTCCCTCGTCACTGCCTGTCTATACAGACTTCCAGGTCTCTGTGGTTGGTACTGGGATTAAAGGCGTGTGTCACCATGCTGGCTGTGTCCTTAAACACACAGAGACTTTGCCTGCCATGTGATCGGATTAAGGACGTGTGCTACCACTACCAGACTTCTGCTTAATGGCTTGCTCTTAGCTCTGATCCCCAGGCAACTTTATTTATTAACATACAAATAAAATCACATTTCAGCACAAATAAAATATCACCACACACACACACACACACACACACACACACACACACACACACACACCATATAATGTCTTAAGTAAATTTCGTGTTAGACTGTATTCTTAGCTAGCCTGGGCAAATGCAGCCCACAGTCCACAGGTTAGACATGCCTGAAAGCTACTGATCCAGTCAGAGCCCTCTCAGACACACCCAGAGGTGTGCTTCTACTAATCTCTGAGATGTCTCTCAGTCCATACAGGCTGGCAAGAAAGAGTAACTATAACATAGACTGTGAGCTCCTTGGAGACTAGAGTGTCCCAAGTGTTCCTGTTTGTCGAGAGTCTGGCTGGGAGCCTGGCCCAGTATATCTTAGGAAATAAGGGCTGAAGAAATGAATCAGGTTCATCCCAGGAAGACACAAGGATGGATGGCTGCTGTGGGATGTTCTGTATGGCAAATGTGTTGCTAATAAAACACTGATGGCCAGTGGTTAGGCAGGAAGTGTAGGCGGGGCTAACAGAGAGAATAAAAAGAACAGGAAGGCAGAGGGAATCTCTGCCAGCCGCCACCAGGACAAGCAGCTTGTAAGGATGCCGGTAAGCAACGAGCCATGTGACAAGGTATAGATTTATAAAAATGGATTGATATAAGATATAAGGACAGTTAGCAAGAAGCCTGCCACGGCCATACAGTTTGTAAGCAATGTAAGTCTCTGTGTTTACTTGGTTGGGTCTGAGCGGCTGTGGGACTGGCAGGTGACAGAGATTTGTCCTGACCGTGGGCCAGGCAGGAAAACTCTAGCCACAGATGGCAGCAAAGCTGCTCCACACATCACCACAGTTCCTCACAAATCCCTCACACTTCAGTGTGCATGAACTTCCCCAGAGGACAAAGGCAGAATACTGCAGACTGTGGGACCTCCATGGGGTGAGGTAGCATGTAAATGAATCTGGGACACCTCAAGGGGTAGAAACCCCAGGGATAATTCTACCTTCCAGAAACCAAAAACATTCTGTTTCCACAAGTCCCAGCTCTAGGGAGCTCTGCTTGCTGGAGGGTGGGGATGCCGGCCCTGCTAGGTCTCCAGGATACCAAATCTAAACAAGAATGGTGAACTGAACAGGAAGGATGATGGGGAGAAACTATACATGGCTGCTTGGGACTGCACACTACCGTGTTAATACAGGAGTGTGTGTGTGGGGTGGGGAGGGGGATGTCTATAAAACCTGTAGCCTCTGGCATTTCCCCACCAATTTTCAGAAAGCCCCGAATCCACCCTGCAAGTGACATTTCTTTGGCTTTTTTCCCTTTTCTCTGTTCTTTTAAATTGAAAATTCTCTTGGAACACTTTGGACCTGATTCATGCTAGGATATAAATGACTTACTGCATTCATTAGGTAGGGCTGCCGGGCCAGTGCACCAGGTACTAGGTGGCTTAAACAACATTTCTTGCACAATCCCAGAGGCTGGAAGTCCAACAGCAGGATGAAGAGGGCTCCATCCTTTCTAGGGACATCTAGGCGTCTCACGGGCTTGCAGGTGGTGGCATTTTCCTGTGTCGTACTTTGCCTTCCCTCTATATACCTTTGTCCAGATTTTCCTCTTTTGTAAAGAGACAGACAGGCAAGATTAAGGCCCACTTCAGTGATCTTACCTTTGAGTTGGGGCTCTAATGGGTGAACTGGGTGGGGGGGGCACTGTGGGACTTACCTGGGGAGATGCAAACAAATGCCTATTGGCCGCAGATAGGGCACCAATGACAAACAAAATAAATTATTCCACCCAAGTCAAGCCTGGTACACTAGTGTATTTACTGGGTTCACTTACATGACTGGTTGAGTAGTTACTTACAGGAACATGTGGGACTTGGAAACAGCTGCCTCACCAAAAAGGCCACCCTAGTGTGGGTGAGAACTCAGGGAGGAGAAAGAGATGTGAACTCCATTCCCCAGCTTCATTCTTCCCCACCCACAGTGCTCCGTGCCAGACAGGACTCTGTCTCGGGCCTACCACACAATACTACATCTGCCCTTGGGTTATTCCATATTTTTTTTTTTAGTTGTGAAAAGGGGATGTAGCCTGTCACTTGTAATACAAGTTAGTTATCTTGGTGTCTCATTGACCTGGAATCTCATACCTGTTCTGTCACTTGCCACCTGCATGGCCTGGGGCAAGTGATTTAGCCTCTCTCTGCCTAGATCCCCTTCACTTCTTGGTGAAGATAATGGCAGCAGAGCTGGATGTTAGTGCAGTGACTCGGCGGTCTGTTGCTCTACTAACACTTACCTCCGACTGACTGGATTTTATGTGTTCAACAGAGGAAAGTATTTCCTTCTAGAAGGCCTTACTCTGCACATGCAGATTTTCCAAAGGGATCCCTAGTGAGTTGGGGTCCTAGCACCCAAAGGAGCCACATGTGACTTGTCCTTCCCTTGTCCCCGGTCTCTACTGTGTTCCTCTAGACACCAAATGTCCCGTTCTACACATGATGGGATTTTGAATGGCTTTAAGGAAAAACCCTATAATAAAAGATGGGAGGCATGGTTGGAGGGGATAAGATTCATGCCTCAGCATCAGGACGCCAGTCTTTGCTGACTGTTCTGGATCTGCCTTACTCCTAGCCCTAACCCAGGTACCTGCTAGCTCAGACTCTAAGCAAGAACTAGCCCAACTACTATGGAATTCAATATGCAGACTCCTTAAAAACCTAACACTAGATCTACTATGTGACCCCGCTAAATGGATCCTGGTCATACTACATGTCTCCAAGTCAACACCATGGACATTTGCACATCCATGTAGACCACAGCACTGTTCACAACAGATGAGTCATGGAATCAGTCTCAGTGACCAATCACAGAGCAACAGAGAAGGAAAATGTGCCCCATGTACACATGGGGTTTGTTTGTTTGTTTGATTGATTGTTTGAGCCACAAAGAAGTTATGGAATGTGCAAGGAAATGGATGCAACTGGAGAGAATCATATTAACAAATAAGCCAGTTGCGGAAAGACGAATATCACATATTTTATTTCATTTTCAGGTCCTAGATTTCTTATCAATACATGAAGTCATGTATGCACAGAGGCCATGAACATAGAAGGGATATTGTCTAGAAGAATGAAAAGGGGGATAAGAAGGAAGATAGAGGGCTATGGGGGAGAATGTGGTCAAAATAGACTTACACATTTGCATGAAAATGGCCCTATGTAACCTAATACAGTATAATAATATTTTTTTATGAAAAGTCAAGTGTACTGCCTGGGTCTATGACTGCCTTTGAAGCCCAGCACACAGGGCAAAAGGGGTTAATGTAACCTCATTGCTGAGGGATTTCTTAATAATCTGACCACATGTCCCAGGGATCAGAGTGGCGGGAGGTGGTACTAGTCTGTGGCGGTGCCTCAGGCCCTGGCCCACGGCCCACTGCACTCCCCAAGTCCTCTTGTTCAAGCTGATTTTGAATTTAATTAAGAACAAGCCAGTAGAAGCTGGGGTCTCTGCAGGACTAGTAACCCTACAGCTTGAAGATATCCAGGAAGTTGCAGAGCTCTTTGAGGCAACAGAAGGAGATGGGGGCGGTGGAAGTTCACTTCCTATCATCACCCTTACCTGTAAAAGCAAGAAACAAGTCCTCAGAAATCCTGGGAGCAGCAGAGCTGGGGCTCAATGGGAGACTGAGCTGAGCCTGGGGAGGATACAGGGATTGGAGGGGCACAGAGGCTCAGGAAAAGCTGCATTTTTGCTATCCCCATAGGCAGAGGTGGCTTGCCTCCTCTGTATCTCCTACCTGCTCTCCCTGGACATCATGGGCCAACAGCTGAGATTACAGGCATTCACCATCACACCCTCACCCCCCCCCTCACCCACCATGTATTCAGTGCTGGAAATTGGTACATGCTGGGTAAGCTACATCCCCAATCCAACTGCATCCCATGGGATCCTAAATCAGAAGAACCTAAATTATGGGATGCTTCTAGATGGATTCCTAGTCCTCCACCCAGACTTAGGAAAGGATCAGCTAAAGGGCTGGCATTATGGACACTCTCCAGGAGCTTTTGCGTACACATTTGAACCAGAATTATCTAGAATGTGGACCAGCAAGCTACTGCCATGAGTTAGATAGGGCCCCCCAACCACCACCCATCAGACCTTATCAATAAACTTTGATTGGAACATGTCCCTTGGTCCCATATGGCTCTTGAAATCCAACAATAGAGTTGAGGAATTGCAACAGAGCTGGCGTGACCCCTCAAACTCTGACCAGTTTCAGAGACTATTTGCCAACCAATGATCTAGAAGTCAGTCAGAAATACCCAGGACAGATAGAGATATTGCTTAGGAGGGCCCATCCAACTGAAGTCAAGTGGGCTGGATACGGATTGGTTTTGATGAACCTAAGGCCTAGACAAAGTTTGGAGACCACTCACGATGCCCTCCTGTCCCCAATTCTGATGAAAAGGAACCTCAAAGAATCTTTGTGAAGACTGTCTAAGATGATAAGAATGGTTGCAGGTAGGCGATTACCACATACCTGCCTGTAGCTGTGATCACACAGTCTCAATGGGTTAGATTCTGAAGTCTGGCTCTGCCTTAGCAAGCCCTGCTTTGACTGATTCCTCTGGCCCTGGACTGGTGGCATCAGAATCCCTGGAGACAGTGTGGTAGACATGAAGGCTCCAGATACCATCCCAGCACTAGGATTCAGTTCCCATAGAAGGGGATGCCTTCAGTGAGCTTCAGGAAGCCCTAAGCAGTCTGACTGAGCAAGTACAGTGGTCACTCTGAGTTAGGGCTGGAGAAAAACCTCTTGGCAGCCAAGTTGGAAGCTTTCTCTGAAAAGCAGCCAGGCCAAGAGGGTCATGTTAGTCATTTTTTATATGCATTTGGAAGGTAGCTCTTATCACAATACCACTTCTTGGCTCCCACTTGTGAGAAATGCCACAAAAATGACATGATTATCATTAAAGGAAGGCCATACATGTGTGCCGGTGTATTCTTGAGTGTGAATTGTGTACATGTGCATTGTGACAAGTGTGTTTTTGAATATGTGTACACTCAGGTGTGCATGTGTTTCAGAGAAGTGTATATAAGTAGATGCTTGGTATGTGCATACACACCTATTTGTAAGAATGGGTAAGTGGGAATTTTTGTACATTTGGTGGGTGAACATGACAGTGTGAGGTTACATTAGGAGAGTATGCATGTGTGTTTGAATGAATGTGTAGCCACAATTGGGTGTGCAGATACAACTGTGTGTGAATGTACATGTGTATATAAGATCCCTATCATTGTGTAGTCCTGCTCAGGTGTGAATCACTGGGCTCACACCGAGGGTAGTCAGTCAGGTGGAGTGAGTGGAAAGATGAGATCTGAAGTTCTAGGCTGGATCAGGAGGGCTAGGTTTTGGGATCCATGCCTCTTCAGCAATTCATCAGCACTGCAAGCCACGGAACCCTTTCCCTGGCCTGTTCCTTCAGTCTTTCCTTGCTCTGCCCTGGGGCAGGTGTGGCCTCTTTTCAACCCTGAGTTTCCTCATTCAGCTTGGGGCAGTAAGTAGTTACAGACAAGATCTTGGGGGTGGGAGAAAAGTAATAATATCTTTCAACATGTTGTACAATGCGCCACACTGGTCACAGGCTACCCAACCACTTGTCAGACAGAGAGAGCAGCTGTGGTGACCCCAGGGGCCTAAGATACAGTCTCCTACTGTTCCCTCAGGAAAGACAGAAGGGTCATCAGAGATGACAGGCATCTCTCCTTCCTGTCCCTCACCCCTGCTGCACATGGCCTCAGCCTTGTGAAGTGTGAGAGCATGTAAGAGACAGAAGGGCGACTGGAGGGCGACCTCCGTCTATGCAGCTTTCCTAAGCTGTCACCCACGCAGGGGTGAGTGCTGTGGGATGTTCTGTATGGCAAATGTGTTGCTAATAAAACACTGATTGGCCTGTGGCTAGGCAGGAAGTGTAGGCGGGGCTAACAGAGAGAATAAAAAGAACAGGAAGGCAGAGGGAGACTCGGCCAGCCACTGCCAGGACAAGCAGCATGTAAAGATGCCGGTAAGCCACGAGCCGTGTGGCAAGGTATAGATTTATGGAAATGGATTAATTTAAGCTATAAGGACAGTTAGCAAGAAGCCTGCCACGGCCTTACAGTTTGTAAGCAGTATAAGTCTCTGTGTTTACTTGGTTGGGTCTGAGCGGCTGTGGGACTGGCAGGTGAAAGAGATTTATCCTGACCGTGGGCCAGGCAGGAAAACTCTAGCAACAGGTGAGACTATCCAATGATGTTCTGTCTAGGGGTCACCACGCTCCTGTAAATAACCCCAGCCAACTCAGTGTTCGGCAAGCTGGACTTGAGTATAATCATTACTTTTGGCCTGTGGTTGGTGCCTGATCTGGGCCGAGTAGACATTTGTTCACATCTCCTCCAGGAGGGGTGAGGGGAGATAACAAAACAACTAGAAATAAAACATTGAACAGAAGAAGGAAGACATTGAAAATGGGAGGAAGACAGACATAACCAATCGAGACAGATCAGAAGTACGATTTACCTTCAGAAGACGTTACCTTCAGATGATGGGGAAAAGCTTCACAAAGCAATAAACAGGGCCACGGGCACCATGGGAACACAAGCAAAAATGTTTCATGGTTATTCAAACCAAGACACAGCTCACAGTGATATCATCCTTGTGGGTGGCTGGGCTCCTTCCCTTCAAGACCCCCTAACTTCCGAGGACTCAGAGATGGTCACTTGTGGCTAAACATTTAGCATTCTCTCTAGACTTCTGCAGAGCAAACCAAACCAAACAGGAAATACTCTGTTGGGTGGATATCTACCCACATGCGCAAGAAGTGGGGGGCCCAGAGGCATGGCAGGAGGGGGAGCTCCATTCCCAGAGGCATCAGCTGCCACAGCAGGGACAGTTAAGATCCCAGCCTGCCCAGGAGATGCGCCTCTAAAGAAGCCAAGCCCTCATTTTGAGAATGTAACTCTAGATTCATAAAAGACAGACACACCAGGATTGCGGCTTGTGGTGGCTGCAGCCAGCCCTGCTCCCAGGGGGGAGTTTTGTAATGAAGGAAGAAGATTTGGAAATAACTCGCTGTTCCAGCCAGTGGGAAATAAATCTCGGCTCTGGTCAGAGGCTGAGACTCACTGACTCTTGAATTCTCTCAGGAGAAAACCCCACCATCATCCCCTGCTCCGGGCCTATCTCCACCCAGGGCCCCAGAGAAACGTCCATTTCCAGGCTTCATCTAATGCTGTCAAAGCCTGGGGGTATCACCAGGGAACCGGCTTTCTGCTGAGGCATTTTTTTTTCCTCAACTACCACTCCAGCTGTTTCATGCAAACTCAGCTCTTATGCAAGTTTCATTACTGTATTTGAATGCATGTTACCTTACACAAACACACACACACACACACACACACACACACACACACACACACACGGTATTGGGGGGAGTCTCACACTGGGATCAAATAATATTAGAAAACATCCCTAAGAATCCTTTAAAAACTATTGGATAAGACACTCACACCAAAGCCAGGCATGACAGTGCAATACCTGTAACCCCAGTTCACAGGGGGCACAGACAGGCAGATCCCAGAAGCTCACTGGCCACCCAATCCAGCCAAAACTGTGAGTTCCAGACTCAGTGAGAGACCTTGACTAATGAAATAAGGTCACGAGGGATTGAAGACATCATGGCACCAACCTCTGGACTTCACACACACACATGCAGAGGGGAGAGCACACACATCCACACACAGGGGCACACATGCATACACCACAGAGACAGAGACAGGCAAAGACAGAGACCAAAAGAGAGAAAGAGACACGCACACAGAGAACTCGAACAGTTGCGATGATGACAGTGACCATAGCTAACACTGTGGCAGACTTATGAGAGGCTGGCACAGTGCTGTCTCACATTTGAAAGCTGGATAAATCAGGCAACACTGATCAGGATCCAAACCGGTCGTACCCAGGCCTTTCGAGTGAGATGGATACTTTGAGTGCGCACAGCTGTAGGATTCAAATCTACCCACATAACCTTTAAGACAGAGGCTCTCTCCTGCCTTCTCACCCACATGGTGGTTCTCAGCATCTTGCCCACCTCCCTGGCCACTGCACCCAGTCAGTGACACATTCAGGGTGGAAGCTGCCCGCCAGTTAGAAAGCTGATTCTCACAGCTCTTTTGTTCCAACACACGCACAGACAACCTCCTCTGAACTTGCTCTGTGCGCTGGGTGTGAGGCAAGGATCCAGAAGAGCAAGGCAGGGCAGGAGTGGGGCTGGTGGAGCCTGAGATGCTGTGTCAGATGCTGTGATTACAGAAATACTCTTTAAAGCATCATCAGCAGTCAATCACACCATCTCCAGGGAAAGAACATTCCAGAAAGTAAGAAGAGTAAATGCAAAAGGATGAGGCAGATGCCCAGTCAGGGGACACACAGACAGTCAATGTAGACAAGGTAGGAAGTGAAGATCTATCACTTGAGTAAGATAAGATGTGCTTGTGTGTATACAAGTGTGAGGGTCAGAGAACAACCTCAGGTGCCACCCACCTTGGACAGGGTCTCTCACCGGCCTAGAACTCACCAAATAGGCTAGACTGGCTGGCCAGCTAATCCAGTTATCCTCCTCTCTCTGCCTCCTTGGTGTTGGAAATGCAAGTGCTCATCGCCGACCTGGTTTTTTATGTACATTCTGGAGGTCAAACTCAGGTCCTCAAGCACACAAGGCAAATATGTTAGCTGTTGAACCCTCTCCCTGGACCTTAACCCTTAACCACCATCTCTTTTCCATGCCTATGCCGCCACCATGATGCCAGCTGCTAGGATGTAACCAGGCAAGGAGGCCCTCACCAGAGCTGGGCCAAGGCCAGCACCAGACAGACCCTTGAAACTCCAGAACTGTGAGCGATAGTAATCTCTTTTGCTCATAAGTGGCCAGCTTCACGTGTTTTGTTATAGGAGTAGAGAGGGAATGGACACAGGACTATCCGAAAGGAATCACATTGGCTGACCAGGACAGTGCCATTACCACTGTAAGAGGAGGGCCTCCCAGCGGTCATCAGCTTCTGGGAATCTAGCAGAAGCAGTCTGCTGACCCCAGGGGCTTTTCCCCGACAGTCACTCTTCTGCAGTTCATTTTCATGTTATTTATTAGCATATATTATTAGCTATATATTTCATTAGACACTTCCCTATGTGCACGTAACAAACTTTGATCGTGGCCCCCTCTCTATCACCATTTCTCTTCTTTTATCCATCTTAAATCTGCCCCTTAGCTACTGAGTGAAGAAAGATACCAGGGAACCAGGAAGGCAGGCTGTGGTGCCCTCCCCTCCTACCACCCTCCCTCCCCTTACCTCTGTCTTATTTGCACACATAACCACAGGAAGCAATTCTTCCATTTGCAACAGAGCAGAAACCCTCACACAGCAGGAAGCTTTGAGGGCTCAGGGAAAGTGTGAAAGCAGAAAGGGGCCTTGAAGCACCAGCTCCCTAAGCAAATGGGATCTTCCATATTGCTGCAGAATGACGCCCAATGCAAAACCATTTGCATATGGCCCAAGAGGCCTGGATTCCTTCCCTCCAAAGTGAAAAGCAGGAAAGACTGTAGAAGCCAGAGGAGCAGACGCCAGCCGCAAGAGTGTATCTTCTTGATGGGCCAGGGAAGCTGCACCCATAAAATCCCAACAATATGGTTGCCTACACAAGGCCTGCAAAACGACAACGAAAGTTGACATGCCGCTGTGGATGGGGGACATTTCCCAAGGACTCAGCCCTGAATGAAGACCCTCAGGCAATCAGGAGCTTCTCAGAGGGAGAATCAATTTTCTACTTCTGGGAAAAGGTCCCCTAATAGGTTTTCTAATCCTGAATGGTCAACCCTAAGACATCTACATATGAGTAAATGGACTTAGTGTGTAAGACACACACACACACACACACACACAATTCAATACGCATTGAGGAAGAGGTCATGGATCTGAGAGGGGGGCACACTTGGGAGACTTGGGAGGCTGTTGGAAAGGGGAAGTGGAGGAGGAGTGATGTAAATATAGTATCCATATAGGAAATTCTCAAAAAAAAGTGAGCCCACGCCCACTAACCCCCCACTAGTCTCTTGCCACAAGCAAAAGCTCCCTGAAGAGAGGCCACCTAAATAAGGTGTCAGAGCAGCAGCCGTGGGGGCGTGGCTGAGCATGTCCTGGGGCAGTGCTGTGGAGCCTCTCAAGCCAGTGGATAGGGGACAGGTTTGGCTGGAGGGCAAAGACACCTGATTAACTTTTCCTTTGCTCTTTCAGGATAGAAGAGGTTTGTTTGGTGTCTTCTCAAAATCAAAAAAGGAATGGACCCTCAGTAGGGTCCTAACAGACAGGGTAAAAGGAGGACAGGGTATCCATCACAGAGCACGGGCTCCCACTGTCTTCAGCCAGTCTTCACAGTTCTCTTGTTACGTGGATTGAATTGTGTCCCCCCCCCCACTCCTTCCTCCCCCAAAAGATATATTAAACTCTCCCAGACCTCAGCAAGTGATCCTGCTTGGACCAGCCTTAATAGCAGGAATCAAATTAGAAGGCAACAATGTGGATCCTTATTTGGATAGTAGAAGTAGGATTTTCATGTTGTTTGTTTGTTTGTTTATGTAGGACTTGGTGACACTTTAGTCAGTAAAACATTTGCCTTGGTGACACTAGGACCAGAGTTCAATTTCCCAAAATCCATTAGAAACGCCAGGTACAAATTTGTAATCCAAGTACTATGGAGGCAGAGACAGGCAGGTCCCTGGGCCTCACTAGCCAAGGAGCCCAGCTTAGATGGTGAGCTTCAGGACAATGAGAGACCTTGTCTCAGAACACAAGGTGGGTGAGGTGGTGACAGGCACCTGTAATCAAATACTCGGGAGGCTAAGACAGTAATATCACAAGTTCAAGACTATTAGGCTACCCGGAGAGTGTAGAGGCCAGTCTGGACAATGTCTGAGAGGGTGCCAAGGACAGCCTAAGCAATGAAGCAAGACTTTGTCTCCAAATGAAAAGTAAAGCAGGGCTGTGGGTGTATTTCAGTACTCAAGGGATTACTCAGCACGTGTGTGGGGTTCCCACAGCCTCCTGGACTGAACCACTCAGAAATAAGAAAAATGAACAATTTAAAGGTAAATAAGAATAATGACCAATACACATGACAGCTGATGTGCAGAGAGAGCCAGGTAGAAAACAAGGGACACTCGAGTCTTCCAGCAGCCAGGACAGGGACATGGAACAGAATCTCCCTCATGGCCTTGGAAGGAACCAGCCCTGCTGACAACCTGGCTTGAGACTTTCAGCCTCCAGAACCGAGAGAGAATGCATTTCTGTTGTTTGAGACTCCAGGAAATACCTGCTCCCCATGGAAGGCAGGTCCTTAGCAAATCATGTTTCCCGCTCTCTCCCTGAGGTGCAACGGGGTTGTCTGGAGTTGAAGCTGTGAACCGTTTCCATGTGGGCTTTGCAGGCACTGGGTGCTCAGTATTGTTCTTGAGGAGGGCTGTGGTAGCCTCCTCCCATACTGCCACTAGTCTCTCTCTGTGTGTCAGGCCAGAGAGACTTTGGAGGGCTATCTCATCTTAGTCTCCTGCAAGAATAGTAGTTATTGCTTCCCCATCTTACAGGTGAGAGGATAAAGGCATTAATCGGTTATACCATGCTCATGAGGTGTGGTTGAAACATTCGATACAGCTCAGCAAAAGAGGACATATAAGTGAGTTCTCAGAACAAAGGCTCTGAGGAGAGATAGGCAGATGGGCAGGGAACTGGGTGTAAGATCCATAAGACTCTTTAAAAGTCATTTGCTTATTATGGTGATGTCTATGGCTGAATAGAGACTAGCAGTCTATAAGCTTAGTTCCTGGGAGAGAGGTTCAAACTACAGAGGACTAAAGGACAGTCCCTGGCATATATCACTTCATTGCCAAGCTGAAGATGGAGAGCTGGGTCACATCTTCTGCACCTGAATTCCCTCATACTCTGCCAAATTCTGGGGCTTTCCTAGATAATACATGTTCAAGGAATTATAATTAATGATGGAATGTGTGGCCCGGCCCAAAACCACATATTCTCCATTAGATCTAAGTTACTGCACTATCAACCCTTAGGCAAAGATTTTCATAGATTCAATTCTATTGTCACACTCAGAGGGAGAAATCACACGTGGTTAATAAGCCAGAGGATGTTGGGAAGAGCTGGCTGCATCACATCTGTGGAGGAACAAAGGATCTCATGCTATCTTTGCTAGAGGACTACTTTTGACTTCTGATCTAGCCCAGAGAAGGGTCTTAGGAATGGAGGGCGATGTTAATTTTGCCTCGAGCTTATTAAAATCCAGACTCCAGAGACAAGGCATCTATGGGGTGAGACCCAAATTTCACATTTTTGGTAAGTTCCCAGTGATGCAGATATTGCTGTGCTCAGACTTCTTGGAGACAACCCCCCAATCTAGAAATGTTCCCCACATCCAGACCCACGGCCCTCCTAAAGGTACTGTGGGTACTGAATTGAAGAACCATGGGAAGGTAAAACCCAAAGAGAGGTGAGGAGACCCACAGGAACCCGGATGCTGGAACATCAGGCACATACATTGTCTACCACTATGAAAAGGCCTTACTCGTGTAGACTGTGAGCTTTGGGAATGAAATGGATGGAAGGGTATCAGGGCCCCAAAGACTTCCCTCCCTGCAGTCGGCCTGTAGATAGTGGTAGGTCAGCCTCTCTTCATAGCTCCCATCTTTGCTCCAGTCCTCCTGGTTACTGGTTTCTTCCTTTAAAGCCCCCATTGGCTGCAGAGACATGCAATATCTATAAGGCATCTCAGGAATAAATAGGAATGGAAGGACGGCTTGTTGGGTGAGGTGCTTGCTGGGGTTACATGAGGATGAAGTGCGATGGAAAAGCCCTCTTCGTAATAAAGGAGAAGGAAGTGAACTCCAAGGGTGGAAGCTACTTTCCCAAAGCCACAAAGCTAGGCAGAGAAGAATCATGGTGGCCTGAACTTTCTGGTTCTTTCTTCCCAGAAGAGTTTAAATGTGCTACCTTGTGAGATCAGATTGAAGTCTTTTACTAGAGTGGCAATATTTGAACTGTCAACTCAAAGGGAAATTAACAAAGAACAGCTGTTCCCTCTACACACACACACACACACACACACACACACACACACACACACATACACACACACAGATACACATTCATACACATCCATGCACACATACACACACATTCACACATATGTGCACACATACATACACACATTCCTAAGAGCTCACGAAAGCCCACACTACAAAGAGATGGGGAATTATAAATGGATGAGAGGAAGGGAAGTGAAAACACATTGTTTTTACAGCAACACTAGTCATTTTGAACCACACAGGATAAACAACTTGAGTGTTGGCAAGATGAGGCTATTGCAATTCGCAGCTGAAAATCCAAGAGAGCAGGAGGCTCAGAATTGATATCCATAATTCCTCTCCCAAGTCAAAGTTCCCCGGTCACCTCACCAGGACCTAACAACTCCAGAAACAAGTCATTCCTTGTAGATGTTTAGGGTTAACTACTTCCCAGATCCAAGTGTGGAGCCCTGTTCTCAGAACCGATCCAACAGGACAGGCATGGATGGGAGGAGACAGGCTCTATCTGCTTTTGCTGAGATTTAAAGATATTATTGGATGGTTTACTTGAATTTCTCATAAGCGGGTTGAAGTTTAAATGGCAATTCCTCTAACATGCTCAGGATCCAAACGGTGCAGGAGCCGGCAGACAGCAACTGTGGGCCAGGGTGGATTTCAGAGCATTCACCACCACGACAAAGCTCCCATTGAGCAGTGGAGAAAAGATCTGGAGAGTGGAAGGAGGGTTATGTAGGGTTTTCATGTCCCTGATCAGGGCAAGTGGAGGATGGAGAAAGGAGAGAGAAGAGCTGGGCGGGGCCTATGCTCTGCTGAGGAGATGAGGTGGGGAGAAGGTGGGGCAACACCTGACGGGGGGGGGGGGGGAGGGCCTCCTGAGCAGGTAAGGACAAAAGACAGTGATGAGAAAGAAAGAAGTGAGCCTAAGAAGCCACAGCCCTGCCAGCGCATGTATTCTGCAGGATGGGAAACAAGCTCAGAACAGAGAACGGGTCCTCGGTATGTGGTCCAGGGCCAGAAAACTAGCTTCATAGTCCTGTTTACTCATAAAAAAATGTTTTTTACATGTGTATCTATGTGCTTGCTCATTTGTTTATGTTATATGTGGGAGCTAGTGGGCAACCTTGAGTGTCGTCCTTAGCAACACTGCCTACCGCCTTTGAAACAGGGTTTCTCAGTTACCTGGACCTCACCAATTAGTCTAGACCAGCTATCCAGAGAGCACCCCCCCCCCAGAATCCCATGTCTCTGTCTCCCTGGCACTGAGATTACAACCACATGCTGCCATTTAACATGCCTCCTGGGGGCTGAACTCATGTCCCCATGTCCCTATGTTTGAGCAATAAGCACTTCACCACATAAGCCGTCCTCCCATCCCTGTGTATCACGAGGTACCTTATAAACGTTAAATCGTGTGTCTCTGCAGGGACATTAAAGATAGAAACCAATAACCAGTAAGACAGAGACAGGAGCTATGGAGAAAGGCTGACCTGCCAATATCAACAGGCCAGCTGGAGGCAGTAGGGTCTTTGGGGCGCTGAGGCCATCTGGAACTTGTTTTCCTACCTTCTTCGTGTCTCTATTCCTTGTCACTATCAACACGGTCAAGGCCTCTGTGAAGTTGGCGGCTTCCATCTGAACAGAGGACCGGAATCCTCTGTGTAGAGGATAGGAGACAACTTTATTCTACTTTTCTGCAGTTCATGGGGATCAAACTCCTGTTGCCAGGGATGCCTATCAAGCATATGGACCTGCTGAGCCATCTCAGCATCCCCCACTTGTCTGTATAGTTTAAAGAGCACTCAAGTGTTCCCAAGTGCAACCAGAACTGAAATCCATCTTGTCAGATATTTACCCAAAGGGGAGGTATTGGTAAAATTATTAGGGCCACTCCACGTAGTTAAAAGGAAGATTTATTTAGTGGGTAACTTACAAATGAAGGGATAGGTAGGTCGCAGGGTCTGGGGAAGGTGTATCGCAGTCCAGCAGTGTTCTCTAGAGCTCTGCTCAGTCAACCTCCACCGTCCAGTGTTCCAGAACAGAGCTCGAGCTGGCCTATCCAGATCTCAGGTCCCCAGGGGCCTCCCTTGGCCCCGCCTTGTAGGCGTGACAGTTGCCGAAGTCTCAATGGGGGTTGGAACTTCCAGATCAAAGCTGGAATGGCTACCCACTACATCTCCCCCTTTTTGTCTAAATAAGAAGGTTCTAACCTAATACAAGACTATATACAAAGGAATGGTTATCAAATATTGTCCAGGAATAATGAGGGATAATGACCTAGATAAGATGGAACTACAACCAATGCAAACAATATCAAGCAAGAAACACATACTAAAATCTATAGAAGTATAGAGCATAGGTAAATGGCATGTTACAAAGATCATTTCAAAAGGTGTCCTATCCTAAAGAACCTGAATCTAATACTTAATATGTTTTATCTAAGATATATATATATATATATACACACACACACACACACACACACACACACACACACACACACACACTAAGTTGTAACTATAACTGTTAGTCTTCAATCCCATCAAAGACCTGAGAAGGAATATAATGGTACCTGAGAAATGGTAGATGAATGCAAGCAACTTTTGGGAATCTTGCAAGAGTAGACCGAGACAGCTGGCAGCCTGGTCACCTAATGTTTCTCAGCATTGTTGGTGCATTTAAATTGGCTACAGGCCTAGAGTATCTGACAGACCATTTTTAGAAGCAGGAATTCTGAAAGACCATCTTATCCTGTCTTGGCAGAGCACAGTGGTCACTTTCCTTGTGTCCCGCTTGTCCAGAAAGGACAGCATAGCATTCATACTGTCAGCAGTCGAGGCAAGGGCAGTTCTTTGCCCAGTAGGCCATTTTGTGCCAAGAAGACAAACTTCCAACTGGAAATGTCTTAGAAGCCCAACATTTTCTCGGGATCAAATTGGTGCAGCCAGGAGCAATTATGTCTCACGTTAACAGAATTCTAAGTTATTTAAATGCCATATTCTCTAGGTCTATGAAGTATTTGAAGATTACCTGTCCATCTGACCTATGTATCTGTAAATCTGGATAACCTAACTAACGTAACTATAGAGATGACAAGCATAGGTGACTATAAATCTATAAGTCTTATCTACCAAAATAACCTAAGGACTAAGGCTTCATGTAAACAAGGTAAACAATCTATAAGCAAATGTATGATAAAGAACGATAACTTCAAAATTGTGACAATACACAGGATATTTATAACAGAGGTAGGTATATATAGTACGATATGCAATGTGACAATAATCTTAAATATATATCAATATACCGAATATCCTAAACAGAAGTAGAACATATATAAAGTATGACATATATAAATTTACATTTGTATCAATATATAAATATTTCAAATAAGAGTAGAATTATGTACATTATAACAAATATAGTTCTGTATTTGTATCAATATACAAATTATCTTAAACAGGAATATAAAAATAGTTTACATTTGTATCAACATATAAGAATCCATAACAGTGTAAATTACAGTGCAAATTATCTAAGGCTGCTATTTTACTAAATTTGTTTACTAGTATATACAATAATCTACCATAATATCTTATACCGAGCGCCAGATATTGGTGAAATTATTAAGGTCACTCCACGTAGTTAAAAGGAAGATTTATTTAGTGGGTAACTTACAAATGAAGGGATAGGTGGGTTGCAGGGTCTGGGGAAGGTGTATTGCAGTCCAGCAGTGTTCTCTAGAGCTCTGCTCGGTGTCCAGCGTCCCAGAACAGAGCGTGAGCTGGCCCATCCAGATCTCGGGTCCACAGGGGCCTCCCTTGGCCCCGCCTTGTAGGCGTGACAGTTGCCGAAGTCTCAATGGGGGTTGAAACTTCCAGATCAAAGCTGAAATGGCTACCCACTACAGGGAGGTCTCGAGCACAGTAGGGGGGCTGGCCCGGTGGGGCTGGAGTGCATCAGAGAAGAGAATCAATCTTCCCTGGGATTGTTTGTTGGTTTGTTTGTCTGGTTGGTCAGTTGGTGAGTTGGTTGGGTTGGTTCTTTGGCATGGGGTTTCATGAAGTTCAGGCTAGTTTTGAACTCCATACACAGTTGAGGATAGCCTTGAACTCTCAATCAATCCTCTCCTTCCAGTATGCTTAAGTCTAGGACTGAAAGTGTGCAATTACCACAGCTGTCTTGGGGAATCTGATGTTCTAATAAGTTCCTAGGCATCATCCAGCCTTGCTCCAAACCACACAGGTCATAACTGGAAGATGAAATTTGAGTGTGTTTGCCTTTAAATGTGCCGTGATAGCTACAAAATATCTCTCCTCAGAGATTTGTCAGATAAAATGGGGAGACTGGAAATAGGCTGGACTCAGCTCTTCCAAGTTGTGCTCTGGGTACTGGAACCATCAGCATTCCATGAGAGCACATGAAAGTTAGAGATACTAAGCTCTTCCCAGAAGCAGGACCTCAACCTCAAGGAGGTCCTGTGAACATGATCATCAAGCAGTATTGTTCTGGGACCATTGAACATACCTATCACACCTGCCAAGGCCACATCTCAACTGTGTCTCCCCAATCCATGCCCAATATCAGGAGGGTCATGTAGCTAGAGTTTTCCAGTCCTGCCTGGCCTATGGTCAGGACAAATCTCTCTCGCCCGTCAGTCCCACAGCCGCTCAGACCCAACCGAGTAAACACACAGAGACTTATATTGTTTACAAACTGTATGGCCACAGCAGGCTTCTTGTTATCTAGTTCTTATATCTTAAATTAACCCATTTCTATTAATCTATAAATTGCCACATGGCTTGTGGCTTACCGGTATCTTTTACATGTTGCTTGTCATGGCGGCGGCTGGCAGCGTTTCCCCGCCTTCGCCTTCCACTTCCCAGAATTCTCCTCTCTCCTTGTCCCGCCTATACTTCCTGCCTGGCTACCGGCCAATCAGTGTTTTATTTATTAACCAATCAGAGCAACACATTTGACATACAGAACATCCCACAGCAGGGTCAAGCCAGGTGTCCAGAGGCAGGAACTACAACATGGTGATGATAATGACAAATAAGAAAGACGCCAATCAGAAAGAGAGACAGAGGAACAAGATGCAAGAGGCAGCCATATGCCAGAGAGGGCAGGTCTGCAAACTGAGACTAGTGATGGATAGACCATATTCAGCACTTGTCCTGCCACTCAGCCCGGAGGAAGGGTAAAGGAAGATGGTCCCTGGATCTCCTGTGGATGGATTCCAACTATCAGCCCCTGGGAAAGTTCTCATTTTTGCACAACACAGAGACCAGGCTTATGTGGATGGATGGATGAGACAGACAAATGGGTTATGGAGTAGAGTCTCTGGGCTACAATAGCTTCCATTTAAGCTCAGCGGCAGGATCCTCTCTCTGAATTCTCTGTCTCCTTGCCAATAAAAATGATGAAGGTGCTGGTAACACCTTACAAGACTGAATCAGATATTACCTTGAACATTGTAGATCAGGTGTCCGGCTCATAATAAACACCCAGTTTCTTGGGAGAATCTCCATCTCCTAGCTTTGGTCCAGTGAAGCAATCTCTCTAATTGCTGCTCTGGAAAGGAGCATCCTGTAATTCCACAATGGGACAACGGGGAGCAGAGAAATGCTGTGGGAAATCAGATGCCAAGCGGGAAAGCAGCAGGGGAGGAAGCCTAGCGATGAATGTGATTGCAGGATGCTTGCAGACAGATGTAGGCAAGCTGATGTTTCCCACACCTGGTCACAACAGCCCAGAGGTACCCAGCTGACTTCAGGACCTCGTGGCTATGCCTTTAACCCAAAAACATATCACCATGCCAATTCCCCACCCTCTGAACTACCCCAAGTCCTACATTTGTACACCGCAGACCCTGAACCCCCTGGGACAGGAAATAGTCCCTGTCTCATTTCCTGCCCATAAATAATACCCTACAAAGAGTGCTCACTTGAGTTACATTATCTTGATTTGTAGTTGCCTCATGAGCAAAAGACAGGCTTGGGGAAGAGAGAAGCAAGAGCCAAGAACCCTGCAAAACTCTCTACTTTCCTGCGACCAGAGGGTTACAGTGGAAAGTCTAGGTGGGTTGTTTGTGGGTTTGGTTGGCTGTTCTCCAGTGCTGGGGATGGAACCCAGGGCCTGGGGCATGAAAAACAAGCATTCCACTACTGAGCTATATTCCTTAGTCCTTTTGAGGCTGGGTCTCATGGTTCTCCTGCCTCAGCTTCCCAAGTGCTGGAATGAAAAGTGCATACCACCATAACCTGGCAAGGGCTGTATTTAAAATGCCTCTGTAGTCGGTCTTTCTTGTTGGACTTTCTTTTGGGACCGTCACCCTCACCCAATAATGACACAGAGACTTATTATTAGTTATGAAAGCTCAGCCTTTAGCTTAGGTTTGTTCCCAACTAGCTCTTATAACTTAAATTAACCTGCTTACATTAATCTACATTCTGCCACGGGGCTCTTTACTTCTCTTTCATTCTGTATGTCCGACTTCTGGGTCTCACTGGTGTCTCTTAGGTGCCTAGATTCATCCCCCTGAGGTCCCCTCTCTCCCAGAAGTCCCACCTAACCTCTTCCTGCCTAGTTATTTACCATTCAGTTCTTTAAACCCATCAGGAGGCTCCTTGGCAAAGACACGTCTTCACAGTGCACAAAAGATTATCCTTCAACATGCCTCCATGTTTCAGGAGAGCAGCAGTTGTGATGATAAGAGCTGCCTTTGTGGGACTACTTCAAACACCCATCCATCATCTCCAGAGCTAGCCAACATTTCCATGTGAGTGTGCCTCAGGTATAGAAGAAGGCACTGGCATTCAACTGCCCAACTACGGGGTCACCTTCAAATCCTAGAAAGTAGGAGCTATTGTCATTCCCATTTACAGGCAGGTTTTAGAAAGTTTATCCTACTTTCTCAAGATAATGCCCATCATTCCTGTGGTCCATAGGAGGAAACCAAAGGAAGGAATCTATATGAGAGTGCTAAGTCAACCTCATGTACTGGGAGCTAAGAACCCCAAGTTCACATACTACATGTTTCATTGTGATTGGGAAGCATTTATAATGTCTCTAGACCCAGTTCCCCCATTTACAATATTAGAGTGTGAACTCATGGCTCCTTGGTAGAGTTGCAAGGGCTATAGAACCTCTCAGAAGTAGCTTTGAGCTTACAATCAGGTGGTGTGATTTGTATTTTGTTCTGATGATGTCTGCAGTCTCTGGGATATTGAAGAATCCACTTTCTCTTCCACACCTTAATCTCTGTAAAGACAGCACCAGTCATCAACTATATACTGAAAGCACTCTCAAAGCCTCTCTACCACCCAGGAGGGAGATATTTCTAAAAAGTTCACCTTATAAGTCCTTTGAAACTTTCTAAGCTTCACGGTTCAAGCTTACCTAACAGGCAATAGATGTAGATTTTAACCCAGATCTGTATAGTTCCCATTCTCTGTTCCAAGATACACCCAACTGGACCTCCTGGAAAATGGGGGTGTGTTTAGGGGAGCCTTGAATGATGCACAGGTGTCTTGCTCAGCTTCTCATGATCCTTAATCCCCAGGTCATTGGAATTTGATATGGCCTCACAACCTTTTGTTGAGTGAGTGGATGGGCAGATTGATTGATGAGTAAAATGGATATAATGCAAAGGAAAGCAAATTAAACAATAAAAACCTGCACAAATACCCACATGTATTGTGAGCTGACCAACAGCCATCTGGTTTAGATGCTGGGGTGGATGCCAGAACAACTTTATACCACTAGAGAAGACCTCTGACATTAGCGAACCAACTAATGTGGCCTCTTCAAAGCAAGGCACAGGGTAGATACTTTGTGTCTCCCTTGAACACTCTTATAAGTCATTCAATAGGGCATTCACAATGTGATAAGGGTATGGTTGTGACAGCTGATCTTGGTTGTCAACATACTTGGGATCTCAACTGAGGAACTGAATTCATCAAATTGGCCTATGGGCAAGTCTGTGGGGCATTTTCCTAATCACTGAATGATGTAGGAAGGCCTGTCTCACTGAAGGTAGTGCTATCCCTGGGCAAGTGGACTTGGGGCATCCAAAAGAGGCAGCTGAATACAAGCCTGGAACCAGCCAGTAAGCAGTGTTCCTCTACGGTCTCTGCTTCAGCTCTTGCCTCCAGGTCCCTGCCTCCAGGTCCCTGCTTTGGTTTCCCTGTGGTATGGAAAAGTGAAATAAACCCCTTCCCTCCAAACTGATTTTGGTCATTGTTTATCACAGCAGCAGAAACCAATCTAGGGAGTGGTGACCAGGTCAGCTCAGGTTAGAGACGTGGAAGAGCCAAGGTGAAGGAGCCTAGACTACCATACACCAAAGAGACGGTTTGTTTCCTTCCCCCATCCCTCTGCCAATGGCCCATCTTGGTTCCAACATCTGTCCAGAGATTAGAGATTTCTGGATTAAAAAGCTGGAGGACATGCCTGGAGCTCCCAACTGAGGAATGAGGTTGAAAAAACAGAAACGGGACACCTAGCTGACATGAATGTCCCCTAAGTTCTCTGGCATCTGGAGTCCATGAAGAAGCAGCAAAATCTCTTCCACTCTTTGAGGGACACTCCCCAATTCAAGGCCAAGTCTTCCTTCTTATATTTTCATTCCTCCTACCAAAGTTTGCTCTCCCATCCCACCCCACTTATCCATCCTCTGCCAGGCATTGGTCAAAGTATTTGGGTTATCACGGGTATCCCTACCCAGCCTCAGCTTGAGTCTGACCACAAAAGCAAACCTTGCTGGGATGTCACTCAGTGGTAGTGAACTTGTCTGGCATGCACAAGGCCCTAGGTTCAATTCTCAGCACTAAGAGCCAGAACCACATTCTGGAACCTGTCCTCTGCATTGGCCACTTGCTTGTCCTTCTCTAAGCAAAGGGCTCAAAACTATGTTTAGATGCTGGGATGAAGGCTACAATTAATTCATACCTACCTTTAGGGAAGAACTTTGACGTTAGTGAGCTTGCTGGTGATGCCTCTCTTCAAAAGAAGGGCACAGGGATCAGTGAGATGCTGCCCAGTCTGATGGCATGAATTTTATCCCTGGAACCCACATAGTGGAAAGAGAGGACTGACTTCTGAAAGTTGTCTTCTAACCTCCCCGTGCATATTATAACATGCACAAATAAAAAATATAAATAAATATGTATATAAATAAAATGTGAAAAAAAATAGCTTCAAAAGAAGGGTGGAGGACCAGAACTCTAGGCCATTCCATAACGAAAGTAGTATATGCATGGTAGCCCCCTACATAGGTCTACGAGAAGAAACGGGAGTCACCAATCGTCCCTTATTGGTGACTCAGGGAATGGATCATATTGATCCTAGCTAGGTGCTGAAGCTACAGTAGAGATGAGACGCAGCTCCCTACAAGCCCCAACCCATCCCATGCATGCCCAAACATGCTGGCCTTGGGAAGGGAGGCAAACAAGGCAAGGAAGTCTGGGAGAACAGAGAGATGGGCAGAGGAGAAATGCAGGCGGGGCAAGGCTGAAGGACGTGCTAAGGGCATGCAGGACCCAGAGGCAGCTGCAGGGAGCTTCTATCATTCATCCACTTGTTCATTATGCTCACCCATTCACAACTTACTCCATCAAGAGACATTTGTTCTGAACCTCCACCGTCAAACCCCACTGAGCTCAATAGATAAATTGATTTGCAAGCCTGAATTCCTTGTTTTCTCCTGAGGATGACGGCTCTAAAGAAAAGGATTGGGTTTCAAATAATAATCCTGTGAAGGAAAATCATATAACAGGTCAAAATAACCACATTCACTGGAACGTACAAATGCATCATGGCGGTTAGAGGCTCAAGGGCTGGGGGCTTCCAGAAAGTAAGGCGGAGTGGGCCCGCACACATCCAAAGAGCCAGGAGTAGATGAGCTGGGGAGAAGCTGGCTGCAGGCAGGCCTGGGTTTGACTTGCTGAAGACAAGGTTGGCACTTCCTTCATCTTGTGCAGGGAGAGTTTAGGAAGACATTTAAACTGGAAAAGTTCACTGACTGCATCCTTCAGAGCAGTTATGAAACTGAGACCTTAGGATGAGCACTTCAGGCCTATGGTGGGATAATTGATAATAACACATGTCCATGTCCGTGTTTCTTATGGGGTGTTTGGAAGCATTTAAATACAAACATATGTAGATGTCAGACAATTCTAGTAGGCATGAGCAAACAGTAATTTGCAGCTATTTTTCTTGGGTCTCCGTGCACCTGGAATAAAGAGGTCTCAGGCAGCACCCGAATCATCACTGGAATTTGACCACTCAAATGCCCATCCTGCATGCAAGGACCCTTGGCTGATCGAGTTCTTGCTGAACTTAAACATCTCCATTTTCTTCTTGAGAACAGCTGGTCTCAATCTACTAAATAACCCCTTTGCACACTTGAAGACCATTATTAAGATTCCCTTTGGCCATAAACATATGAAGAAGTGTTTAACAAATGAAAAAAAAAATGTTTAGCCTCGCCAGTAATCAAAGAAATTCAAATCAAAACAACAAAATGCAATTTTTGCCTATCAATTTGGTAACTTTTTAAAATGATAGTCTTCAAGGCTGGCAAGAGGAGGGCCAGGCAGCAATTTCGTACATTGCTGGTGGGAGCATAAATTGATACAATCTCTCAGGAAAGCAATCTGGCAATATGCTATCAAGACCCTGAAAATTGTCCTCACCCCTTAACCCAGTAACTTGACTTGTGGGAATTTGTCTCAGGAAAACAGTCAAGAATCAGAGAAGGATTTCTGTTTAGAGGTATTTGTGATAGCACCTGGTATTTTGAACTATGAGTCATTAAGCACTGCCTACGAGTTGGGTGGTGTCATGGAACGTATTAGAAAGTTACTAAGGGTTTCAGATAAGTGCTGGGGATATTGCCCAGTGGAAGAATGCTTGCCAGCATGAATGAAGCCCCCGGGTTTAATCCTCAGTAAAACACACAGGCACACATGCATGCATGTATGCATGCATCACATGATCAAGGTATGTCTAAGGGCATGTAATCACCCTAAAATTCAAATCATAAGCACACACAATAAGATGTGAAGCCAAATAGAGCACTATTTTAATTATGTAATTATACTTGCTTATAATTTTACATGTGTGTAGAAAAGGCTAAATGCAAACATGGCAAAATATTGTTTTATTAAAGATGATAGAGTTATGGGTGGCTTCTTATTTTCTACTTTATAGTTTAAGAGCTCATGTTAATAGACACACACACACACACACACACACACACACACACATCTGAATTTTTTGTGACACAGGGTTTCGTATATCCCAGACTGGTCTGGAACTCACTATGTAGCCAAGGATGACCTTAAAATTCTGATCCTCCTGCCTCTGCTTACTAAGTGCTGGGATTGCAGGTATGGGCCATCACACCCTGTTTATGGGGTGCTGGGGATGGAATGCAGGGCCTCATGCATGCTAAATAAGCATTCTGCCAAATGACACCCCCTCCCCACCCTGCCCTCCCCACATTGCCCTAAGTTTAAACAGTGAACTAAAAGGGGTTGCAGAGTTTTCCTGGGTAGGCCAGATTGTGAATATTTGATGCTTTGTGAACCATACAGTCCATGCAACAATTACTCAGCTCTACTGTTCTAATGCAAAAGTAGCCACAGACAACATGTCAGCAAATGCGCATGGCTTTTTTTAAAATAGTGTTTGTGTTTGTGTGTGTGTGTGTGTGTGTGTGTGTGTGTGTGTGTGTGTGTGTGTTGCACCACGGGGTCAAACTCAGGGCCTTTCATGTACTGAGTAAGCTTTCTATCACTAATCTACATAGCTGTATCCACATTTCCCCTTTTAAAAAAATGAAAATTAATAGTTAATCCATTTTAGGCTATGGCTTTAGTTTGCCGACACCCAGCTGAAAAGATTTAAATCCTTCTCAGACCCAAATAGCTATAGTCTCAAATACATTGAAGTAGGAAGACCTTAGAAAGGATAGAGAGAAGAATTTTGTACCCATCTTACTATCAAACCATCAGTCTGAAAATGGAGTCTATGACTCCATCTTCCAACCTGGTAACTTGACCCACCACCCACTTTACCCCTCAGTGCAAATGTGGGTATATGTGGTGATATTTTGTTTGTGCTCTAACAAATAAAGCTTGCTTGGAGATCAGAGTGCAGAGCTAGCCACTAGAGAGGCCAGGCAGTGCTGGCACACCTTTAATCCCAGCACTTGGGATCTCATGCCTTTGATCCCAGTACTTGGGAGGCAAAAGCCTTTAATGCCAGTACTTGGGAGGAGGAAACAGGAAGTGATATGGCTGGGCAGAGAGAGGAATATAAAACGGGAGGAAACAGGAGCTCAGCCTTTCCAGTTTGAGGATTCCTAGAGGTAAAAAGTCTCTCTAGTGGCTGGCTGCTCTGCTTCTCTGATCTTTCAGCTTTCACCCTGATAGCTGACTCCAGGTTTTTATTATTAAGACCAATTAGAATTCCTGCTACAGGTAGAGCGGGAAGAAGGCCAGACACGGAGAGGGCTATGGAAACTTAACTGTGTTGGTGGTGACATGGTTGAGGTTCTTTCTCCCAACCACATGGCTACAGAGGCTTCCAGAAAGTGGGTACATTGTCCTACCAACCTGTCTCCTTGTCAATGTGTTTCAGAGGACAGTAGAGAGGGAGAAAGAAAATGAATGCTCCATTTTCTGCACACTTAGGGGTGTTCAAAAGGAATAAGATCTTTTTTTTTGTTAGATTAAGGAAGGTGCATGCTATACCTGATAGCAGCCGATAAATGTATGCCTTTACGTGCACGACCCTTTGAAATTTCTCCCCTTAGGACTGAAGTCCTCGCTGCGTGCACAGCCACTGCCAGGCACGGGGCCTGCTCCCCACGCGCACCTCTTCTCCGTCCCAGCTTCTTTGGTTGGTTTCCAACAGGAACTCCCTGTCTAATCCATGTTAGACACCACACACTTGTCCTGGATCAGAAAGGAAGGGCAGGGCCATTGCATGACAGGTGAGAAGTAAGGAGACTGTACAGTGACAGTGGCACTCGGGGGCCTCAGTTTTTTTGTCATTTATCCTTATAACCAATTGATAAAGAGTGGAAAACTACCAATTAAAACATAGCAAGAATAGGACCCCTCCAAGGTCCTCTTCAGGCTCTTTATTTTATTCCCCTGAACTGCCTTGACCTCACTCCTAGATGACCCAAAAGATAAGTAAGTCAGCTTTCTTGAGATTTTGTATTGAAAAAAATTAGAAGCTCCAATGAGTCACCTCCTTATAAAAATTTTCCACATACCACAACCAAGAAGGAAGACATTTACACCCAACCCCTGCCTCCAACCCACACTGTCCACCCGTGGCTTCTTTTCTCTGTTCGAGATTGAGCTTAATCAGACTCATTTTCCTTTTAGATAGAAACGACTGGTTCTTGGGGCTGGAGAGACAGCTCAGTAGGTAAACGGTTGGCTGAAAAGCATGAAGAACTGAAATGCACAACACCTGAACAGAGGAAGATATTCATTCTAACAGTGAGTATGGGGATGCTTCAGGGAGAGACAGGGTTTGATCTAAAGCACGAAGGACAAAAACAGAGATGCAGAAAGTGCTTCTGGGTAGAGGATATCAGTTAGTTTTCTGTTGCCCTAACAAAATCCCTGAGATATCGGAGTTACAAAGAAAAATACATGGTTTAATTCGCTCACTTTCCAGAGATACAAAGTTCAAGATTAGGAAGCCCAATTGGCTCAGGCTCTAGAGCAGCAGTCTGCACGACATCATGGTGGGAAGAAGACATCACTTCACCAGCAGACAGGAAGTCAGAGAGGGGTTCAGGTGCCTGCTCACGCTTTGCTCACAACTCATTCTTGACACCATTATTCCCTTCCGATGATCCTAATGGTTTCAAGACCTCCCTACATCCTACCTCTTAAAAATCCTATCAATCACCACACGAAGGACCACATCTCTCACCCACGGACCATTGGTAAACAAGCAAAATCCAAAGTATACTACAAGCAGTCCTTGAGAGCACAGGCTGGAGACAGGAGCAACCAAAGCTTCCCAGGAAGTGCGCAGGACAGCTGGACAGTCAGGTACAGACAGTGTAGAGTATCAGAGTGGAAGGAACTAAATATACTAAAGGGAGCTCATCACTAAGAAACCAGGGGCACGGCTGATCACACGTTATCACAAGGGCCATGGATCGTCAAGTCAGGAAATGATGCTGCCGCAACATCTTATGGAGAAGCTGGCACTGAGAACCCAGAATGGAGCATGGATGAGCATTGGAAGCACGGACTTGCAGGACTCCTGGGTAAGATCCTGGCTGCAGAGGAAGAGTGGGAGATCACCCAAGAAGAGGGGAGATGAGATGATGCTTGGAGGACACAGGCAAGTGAGATTCAGTTCTGTGCAAGAGGGAGCAGAATCAGGGTGCCTGGGAAGAAGGTTGGAGGACAGCTGGTTGGATTGACAGAGCCAGATGCTCCCAGAGGACTGAGGAGCTGCAGGCTGGAAGATGCAATTAGAAAACCTTTCGAAAGTCCCATCTCCTCAGGACAGGAGGGACAGCAGGCAATTGTGGTGGGTGGAGGAATGGGTAGGAGGGTAGGAAGTGGGTTCAATAACCACAGATGACACTGGTTAAATCTGTGAGTGGAAAAAGGAAAGAAGGGAGACTGATTTGAGGTTATAATCAAGAAAACAGGCATTTAAAAGGGGGTATGGTATGCACGTGGTATGAGCATGTGTGTGTGTGTGTATGTGTGTGTGTGTGTGTGTGTGTGTGTGTAGGTCAGAAGTCAATATCAAGTGCCTTCCTCAGTACCTCTCCACTTTCATTTTTATTTATTTATTTATTTATTTATTTATTTATTTATTTATTTATTTTTTGAGACAGCATCTCTCACTAAACCTGGAGCTCACCAATTCAGTTAGACTGGCTGACCAGCAAGCTCCAGGGATCTGCCTAGCTCTGCCTCTCCCCAGCCAAATGATGGAGTCACAGAAATGCATTGCTACATTCAGCTTTTTTTTTGTGGATGCCAGAGATCAAACTCGGGTCCCCACATCCACACAGTAAGCACTTTACGGACTGACGCATCTTTCCAGCCCCACATTTGGAAAGTTATATGGGACTCAAATGTGTCTGAACACCAAGAGGAAGATTCTAGAGAACAACATTAGCATAAGACAAAAGCCAACAGAAGAAAGGCCAGCACACAACCAAAGCTTGATTTGAGTAGACGGTAAGATGAGTGAGGGTGTGGACGGTGGTGTGCTGGCGATGGCTGGGATGAGGGTGGTAACGGTGATGGCGGTGGGAATGGTGATAGTGATGATGATGATGGTGGTGAAGGTAGTGATGTGGTGGTAACCGCGGTAGTAATGGTGATAGCAGTAATGGTAATTAATGGTAGTAGTGGTGATGGTGATGGTGATACTAGTCTAGACAATTACTTCCTCCTTACATGCGAGTTCCCCGTTCCCCACCGTGTTAACCAATCCTCACAATATCCCCCTTTCTACATGCACATAAGGCAATCAAGTTTAAGAGAAAACAAGTCAACTATCCACGAACAAATACCAAATTGCAAAATGAGGATTTCAAGCCCTTTGTGCCCAGGGACACGGGCTGATGGGACACTTGGAGTCAGCTTAGAGTGGTGGCCAGGGCCTCTCCCAAGAGCTGGAGGTGAGATCATCTCCTGTGAATGGTGGGGATGGACTGCAAAGCCAGGGAGGGCGGAGAGGAGCGGAAACAGCTGCTGAGAAGAATGTGCTAGGGATGGGCCGGGGAAAGAGGGCACCAGGAGCCTTCCAGAACGCTGATGGCTTCCAGAGCTTCCAGAGCTTCCAGGAGCTCCATAGCTCTCTCACTTGCATTCCTGATGCTGCTTCCTGCACAGAATATGCATCCACGCTCTTTGGGGTCTTTTCGTCTTTTCTCCTCTAATCTCAAAGGAATAAGTCACGAAACCAATGGAGAACGGATAGAAAATTCCAGGGAGTGGAGCTGGCCCCCAGGCCACCCTCTGCCTCTCTCAGCCTCCCTTCGACCACCAGCTCCCACTCCATTAGTCACCCACTCACCCACCTCATGCCACGTCTTCCTACTGGAGCTCTCAGGCTGTCTCGGTGGACAATCAGAGAAGGCTTCATTTTGAGCCCAGGTCCCAAATCTGTATCTGAATCACCAATTTGACTGACTACTTCAGACGTACTAGCAGACATAGACAGACCAACTCTCCCTCTTTGGACGGAAATCCACCCAACAAACACACTGAAGGTGTTGGACCAGGCTTGAAGATACACAATTACTGCATATGGGACAAGGCCCACCAACTGCCATAACAGATCAATCAAGTCATTATTAAATTACTAAGATCTGTCTGAGACAAAAAGCCTTGAAGAAATTTGACTCTTTTAATATTTTATAAAAATGGCTAACAGGACCAGGGAATTGGCAGCAAATTCTAGAAGTGTATTGATTTGCTGTCTCCAAATGTCATTATCAACATGCTGGAGCTTCATGGCTTGGAGGTTGCTTTTATTAGAATCTTCTCGGAGGCTAGAAAGATGGCTCTGTAGTTAAGGTCAGTGGCTGCTCTTCCAGAGGACCTGAGTTCAATTCCCACCAACCACATGATGGCTCACAACCATCTTTAATAGGATCTGATTCTCTTTTCCGGTGTGCACGAAGACAGAGCACTCAGATATATAAAATACATGAATAAATAAATTCTTTTAAAAGGTATCTTCTTGGGGCCCTCTTCTATAAGGTTAGCAGCTCACATGTCAGAGAGTAGACATAACTCAATCTCCATAATACAGAAAATGCACAGAGAAATACCCATATCTCTGTTCAGGGGGAGTGGGGGTGTTTGAGGGGATGTGAACAAGCAATGCTCTAATCTACAGTAAGTGTGACTGTATTTGTAAGATGGGTGAAGAGAGGGGAGACAGAGCCAGGGAGACAGCTCATCTGGGAACGTGCTTGCCCAGGACCTGAGTTCAGTCTCAGAACACAGGAACCCCCAGCCTTGGTGATATGCTCACATGTAATTCCAACACTGGAGAGTCAGATCCCCAAGGCTCACTGGCCATTCAATTTTTCCAAATCAGCCAGTCCTAGACCAATCAGAGACCCTGCCTCATAAAACAGAGTGGACAACTGGATAAGACACCCGAGATTAACCCCTGGCCTCTCCAGACATAAACATGTACACACACACACACACACACACACACACACACACACACAGAGAGAGATAAACACAGTTATACAAACACACACACACACACACACACACACACACATAGATACACACATCGGTATATACACACAGACAGAGGTCCACACAGGCACATAGGTATACATATACAAACACACAGGTCCACACAGGTCCACACACACACACACACACAGATACACACAGGTACACACATACTCAGGTACACACACACACAGGTCCACACAGGTCCACACACACACACACACATACCATATTTTTTTTAAAGAGGAGGACTGTAGCTTTTGTGGGGAGTGTCCAAATGTATGAGAAGCAGAGATCCTTATGCTGCGTATAGTGTGTGCCTAAGAACACATATGTAAGCACACATGCACATAGGCACACACGTACATACTCTGGGTTTCTTATAATCCATGTACCATCACCCAGTCCAGGTTAAGATCAAATATGGGCCTCCCTGTATCCTCCTGTTTCTGCAGAGCTCTCCAGCTAAGACCACACTTCCCTCCCCCCCAACCCAGCCCTGTACTCAGCCCGCTCTCCAGGCGATTTTCTATCTTTCCCTTAAGTCGCCCTAAAAAGCAGTCCAGGGCAACAAATCCCCCCTGCTCCCCATGCTGGCAGTGCTCTAATTAATGCAGGAGAAAATTAATTACAGAGGGATTTTTCAAGACCTCTGCATCTAATGACCAGCCCTGGCTCCCCACAACCCCCGCTAACTAATTGCGGCTCCCCATTGGCCAGGCCCAGCCCGGCCCTCTCCCTTCCCCTCCCCCTCCCCTCCCTTCCCAGAACCCTGGAACAATACCACAGGCTAATTAGGCAGGGAAAGAGTTTCTTGGCAAAGCGGGGCGAATGCTAGGTCAGTACCTTGAACAACCCAGAAGAAAAACAAAACAGCATTAAAAAGGAAGAAAAAAAAATGGGAGGTGGGTGAAACCTGTTAATCCCGGGCGCATTTCCGCCAAATATTCTCCTTTTCAAGTGTTTTCTTCCTGGTAAACAACGTCCTGTGGCTAGCCCCGCAGATTTTAGGACTCCGTTGCTTAGTAATATTGGGGAAAACACTAGGTCCCCACCTCGGCCCATTTTGTCCCTTCTGCCACTTGTCTCCACCGCACTGAGAGGCGGGGACACATTCCCACAGGAAGAGACAGCCTTCATGTAGAGAAGAGCTGAGCTTTCTTCCCCTTCTCTAGCTCTGTCTAAAAACTTGTCTGAGCCAGGAAAAGAAGGAGCTTGCAGCTTGCTGGCTTGGCGTGGTAAGCCAGTGCTGGCTCTGCCCCCTGCAGCTCTCTCTGGCAAAGTAAATGTGCCCCCCCACCACCACCCATAATGCCCGGTGTGGTAGCCACTAGCCCATGTAGCCATTAGGCACTTCCATGTAGCTCCTGACACTCAACAGGGCATACTGTTTCATTGTCTTTAATGGAAATACTTGCCGTGAAGAGAGTGTGGCTTGGGGACTCACAGATCCTGCCAACACCCCTCCGAGAGGGCACAGCAATAAGGTATCTCAGTGACTTCTGTGAGGGACAGAGGATGGGACAGCTCAGGGCGCACACTGGCCTTGGTGTGAAGGTGACTCCCTCTGCTTTCTGTAACCTTGGGCATTGCTTTACTTGAGCCTCAGTCTCCCCTTTTATCAGGTTAGAGAGCCACACTTCAGGGCTGCATGAAGGCTTCAGTAGTGAATGCCAGGTCCCCTGGTGACTCCTTCCAATGCAGGAGAGCACACAGAGCCTGACATGACCCTCTCCTTAGTTTTGGGGGTGATTTTTGAGGAGAAAGAGAACATGAAGTTGGGTGGGTAGGGAGGTGGAAAGGATCTGGGTGGGCTTGGGGAAAGGAAAGAGAACAATCAAAATAGGTTGTATAAAAAGATTTTTCAAATAATTAATAAAATGCAATATAAAAACAAGACAGAGGGGAGAGAAAGAGAGGCGAGAAAGAGAGAGGAAAAAGAGAGAGAGAGACAGAGAATATCTCTGGCCTGCATCCCCAGAACAGTGGTGATGGGACTAGTATAAAGGGGAGGAAGAAGAATGCTTGAGAGAGAGAGAGAGAGAGAGAGAGAGAGAGAGAGAGAGAGAGAGAGAGAGAGAGAGACACCCACATTCACACCTGAGACATTTCCGGCGCTGTAAGAGCTGGCCTCATCTGTTAGAGGTCACCTAACAGGGACACCTTGTGCTTCCTCCTAGCCCTAGCCCTCCCCACCTCCCTTGTCCCACCGTCCACACCTCTGGGAAGTAAGATTTGGGTGGGGAACACACCATGTGACCTGAAAAGGGCTTGCCTCACCCATAGTCCAGGAGGGGCCCTCAGTGAATGGAACAGGGCCTTTCTGGTTTCCATTTTGCGGTTTGCTTATGTTAAATTGTAGTTTCCATATAAAGCAAAGCCCCCAAACATGTTTTTAATAGCCAGGGAAAGGTCTTCCAAAGAGACAGGGGCCTGCAAGAAGCAATCCCGCAGGCAGGAAGCAATCTGTTCTTCCCTCTCCCACTAAGACACTAAACTGGGGTTTCTAAGAATCAGAGCAAAAGATTGCCCCAGGCTCTGATGGCACAGCCTAAAAGCTGCCCTCTCTGCCCCATACCCCTCAAGACCCTCCCTCACTGCCCCTTCCCTGGGCCTTCCTAATCTCCCAGCTCAGCAAGATGGCTGGGACAGTTGTCTCCACACTCCGCTGGCATCTGGAGAGCCTCATGGCCCACTCACTCCCCCAAGCAGGGAGGGTCTAGATCATCACATGCTAAATAATTCCCTGGTAGGAGAATCTGGTCTGCTGCTGCTGCTTGGCAGCAGAAAGACAGGAAGCTATTTAGATATATTATCTCCCTTTTCAGGAAGTTCCGAGGAACTTTTCTACTGCAGTTCACACAAGCTTTCTGTCTAATGGTCATTTAGTTATGCCGGCTCATTAGGTCACCAGAGAGGAATGCCAGGATAATTCAACCTCACTGCAGAGTCTCAGCTTGCGGCTCCAGATGGAAGGGAGAAGAGAGAACTTCCTCGGTCCCTCTGTAGACCAAGGGTAGGGGTTCAGCCTAGGGGTCACAAGGGTTCAACCCTAACCTCACAGTCCCTTCTTAGCGCCCACATAAGCCCCTCTTATTCATACAAGAGACTTGTAGCTTTTCAAAGGAATTTAGAGGGTAACAAAATGATGGGCACAATAAGTGCTCTCTGGGAGGTCAAAGAGGATCCTTGGCAGAGGTGCTAAGACTCCTGTTACCAAAAATAATGCAATATAGAACCATAGCCAGGTCATAGGCTTGCATCAGTAGCCAGCAACAGGTTTCCCTGCAGATGGGAATGGTCACAACTGATTGGTAATGCTGTCCAAACACTATGCTAAGGGATTTACCAGAATTCACTCATTTAAGGCCCCCACATCTCAAGATTAGGTAGGAACTATGAGGAAATTGGCCCAGAAAGCCAGACACTCAGCTAAAAATTATACCAATGGAGTGGCCAGGTTGCATCTGGCCCTCGCTGCTGACCTTATGCCGTGGCAGACATGCCCTGTGACTACAACTTCTGGTATGGTAGGCACTAGTGACTGAAGGCTTCTGAGCACTTGAAAAGCAGCTGTTGTGACTGAAAAACTAAGCATCTAATTTTATTTGATTATAATGCATTTAACTTTGAAGGCAGGAAGAATGGACAGAATGGCATACTCAAAGGGGAAAAAAAACCCAGACTTCTTGGTGAGTCTCTCAAAGGGACATACAAGGATTACTGAAAGAGACTCCACGGGGATGGGGAAATGGCTCAGTGGTTAAAGAGCTTGCTGTCCAGATACAAAAATCAGAGCTATGATCCCAAGAACCTATAGAAATGCCTGGCAGACAGCGTGGCCCACCTGTAATTACAGCCTAGAAAAAGGGAGGCAGGAGATCCCTAGAGCAAGCTGGCTGGCAAGGCCATCCATATTGGTGTCCTCTGCATGGGACTGAGAGACCTAGCTTCAATTAATAAA
>CABHPQ010168763.1:10513-22751 GCA_902168405.1 Peromyscus aztecus
CTCCCCCCCCCCCCCCCCCCCCCCCGTGGCCTCCTGTCTCTTCCCCATTCCCACAGCTGAACGTTTCCCACCCAGGCTGCTTATGTCCTCAGCATCTACACAGAAGTACTGTGTACTTAGTCCCCTGTAACAAGCTCTCCAGGGGTTCTCACAGGAGACTGGGGACAGAGTTGAGCCTCCAGGCCAACCCTGGGGCTCACACTGGCCCCTTCTATCCTAGCGGGTGCTGGCTCACTACTCTGTTGGCGTCCTGAGCCCAGCCTGGAGCCCAGGGTTGCTGGACAGATGAAGTGCCCTCGTCTTTGAACTCCACAGACCACCACGGAGTCTCACCCTGAGTTCCACCCTAGCCTTGAGTGCGGTGATCTCTGTTCCCTTCCTCACGGTAAAGGCAGAAGAGCAGATAGACGCCGACCAGGGAAACAGGGTGACAGAGGGGAGTGGAGGGGTCTCCCTGGGGTGCGAAGCTAGAGAAGATTCAGCAGAGGGCATTTTAGAAGGCCTGGGAAGAGGGGGTTTAGAGTCAGTGGGGGGTCAGGGCCCAAGTCCCAGAACAAGAGTGGAGAGGGGAGGAGGAAGGGGAGAGGAGAGGGGGAGGGGCACCCCAGAGCCAGGGCCTGTGGAGAGGCCTGGGGCAGGCAGGGTCTGGCTTCTATTCCAGAAGAGGGGAAGCCCCTGCAGGGCCTTCTAAGTGGAGACTGAGAGACTCCCTTTTGGCTCCAGTCTGTAGCTAAGCCCCCGGCATGACTGACCCCCCCCCCCCTCTTTACAGCTAAGACCCTGGGGCTTGACTGGTAGCCAGGGCTGCTGACCCTGGCCCCAGGTCTACAAGGTTAATCCAGGGCCTGGAGCCCAGGCGATTAGCAGGGGGCCACTGCTGCTGATAAGCTCCCCGCTAGGCTAGCAGAGGGTTGGGGGAGGAGGAGGGTAGGGGAGAGTGGGAAAGTGAAAGAACCCAAGCCCGAGGGCACCTTTGGGGGCTTACACCCTTGTAAGGTGGCAGTGGCTTCCTAGGCGACAGCCTGCCAATTTTACTCTTCCTCTCGGGGTGCGGATTTTTATGGAGCCCAATTTTAAAAAGAGAAAACAGAGGAGCAGGGTTACAGACGGGCTGTGGGCCAGCCCAGGGTAAGGCTAGATGCCCTGTCTGCTAAGCTTTGGCCTTGATCTTCCACCTGAGAGAAACCCCAATGGCCGCAGAGGTTTTCCTGCCTCGGGTTTCCGACCTATTCAACTTCTCCACACACCTGGTTCAGGCCCCTCAGGGCCTCAGGTCGGGCACTGTGGAAGCAGTGGGGGTCATTGGACATTGGCAGCAGGGGTGAACCAGCGTTGGGGCGGGTCTCCTCTTGGGGATAGGGTCCTGGTGTCAGGATGCCGTCTGTCTATCATATACTGCAGACGGGCATGTGATGGGGCCTCAGGATCTGGCTGAGTGTGGAATTTCCCCAGAACTTGTTAAAATGCAGCTATGGAACCCCAGTTCAGAACTTCCACTGGTCTAGATCCCAGGCATCTGGACCGTCAACACTCATCAGTTCCTTGGATCATAGTCCTGACTGGAATCCGGGAGTCTGAGGGCTCCCTTCTTCCTAGCACCAGAGTATGTTTGAGGACCTGGGGATACATGTGGGAGGGAGTCAGTACCCATATTTTTTTTCTTTTTTTTTTAATTAAGAAAATTTTTTTATTCATTTTACATACCAATCAAAGATCCCCCTCTTCCCTCCTCCCGCCCCTCCAACCTCCCCCTCCCAGCACACCCCCCATTCCCTACGACAAGAAGGTAAGGCCTCCCATGGGGAGGTACACTTAGTAGAGGCAGGTCCAACCCTCTCCCCTGGCCTCAAGCTGTCAGTATCCATATTTACAGCATAGCAGCCTCTGGGAAGCAGACAAGGCCCAGGGCTTGGGAACGGAGGTGGGTCCTGCCTGGGTCTGGCCTTTAGTGTTTAGAGTGGGACTCTCAGGTCTCCTTGTCTCTCTTCTAGCAAGGGCTGCTGGGACCTACCAGCCAGGGCCTGCTCTACTTTAGGAACGTATCCATCACCCAGCTGGACTTTGAACACACGGCCCTGCCCTTCCAGAGACATCGTAGGCTGGTTTGTCAGCCTTCATTTCACAGAGATCCACCTGCCTGTGCCGCCAGAGTGCCAGGATTGAAGGCACGTGCCACCACTGCCCGGCTTATTAAATGCATCTTAGCATGGCATGCTAAAACCATCTGCTGCAGACTGGGCACATACCCAAAGTGCAGTGCCAGTCAAGCAAAGATGGTCCTGCCTGCAATCCATCATCTGGAAGGTGGGCAGCAGGAGAATCAAGAAGAGTTCAAGACCAACCTGGGCTGCAGGAGATCCTGTCTCAAAAACAAAACAAACAAACAAACAGAAAGGACACAGGGGCTGTGGCGCACGCCTTTAATTCCAGCAATGGGGAGGCAGAGGCAGGTGGATCTGTGAGTTCCAGGCCAGCCAGAGCTACATAGTAAGACCCTGTCTAAAGAAAGGAAGGAAGGGAGGGAGGGAGGGAAAAGGGAGGGAGGGAAAGAGGGAGGAAGGGAGGGAGGAAGGGAAGGAGGGAAAAGTACACAGGACCAGGCCTGTCATAATAAATTGTGTTAGGATCTATGGGGGTGGCTTGAGGTAGTCTGCCCTTTAGCCAGGCTGGGGGACCCTCTGTGCTGAGGTAACCTCCCAGGCCAGCAGCCTATGCAGGAGGCACAGGGAAGGAAGGGTGCTGAAAGCCTTTAAGGCCAGAACAGCCTCTCTGCCCCACTGCACAGGCCCACTCTCTCAAGGAGGTCTAAAGCAGGAGCTCCAAGATAACAATGGCTGTTACGTACCGTGATCCCCCCTTCAGGGTGCTGTGTGTATTTTATTTCATTTAGTGCCCACTGATAAGCACCTATTTATTGTTACTGCATTTAAAAAAAACTTCTTAAAAATACATTTTTTATTTTTAATTATGCATCTGTATGTGGATGTGTGCACATGAGTACAGGTGTCCTCAGAGGGCAGAGCTGTCAGATGTCTCTGGAGCTGGAGGTACAGGTGGATCTCTGTAAATGAACATTTCCTGTTCCAACTGCCTGGTCCCAGAGGCTGAATATGAATTATAAATGCTCAGCCAATAACTCTGGCTTGTTACTAGCTAGCTCTTATATTTAAATTAATTCATATCTCTATTTATGCTTTGCCACATATTTTATTAGCATAGCACATTTATCTTCTGTGTCTGGTTGACAGCTTCTGACTCCACCATCCTTCTTCCCATCATTCTTAGTTTGGTCACCCCACCTACACTTCCTGCCTGGCTAGTGGCCAATCAGTGTTTTACTAAACCAATTCAAATGACAAATCTTTACAGTGTACAAGAGGATTATTTCACCGCAGATCTCAATGAGTTTTAGGCAAGTCTGTCTACAGAGCTAGTTCCAGGACAGCCAAGGCTGTCACACAGTGAAACCCAGTCTCAAAAAACCAGAACCAAAACCATCCAACCAACCAACCAGCCAGCCAGCCAACCAACCAACCAACCAACCAACCAACCAACCAACCAAACAAACAAACAAAAAGATGCGTTTAATACAAATTCCCAAGCAGGAGAGACATTGGGACCATCTGGTGACCTATGAATGACTTTTTTGTTTTTCTTTGAAAAATGCACACTTCTCACTTTCATATAAGATTTTGAAGTTCCAGGGGTCATGAGAGCAAACTTGGTTTGATAAAGATGCTTAGGGCTGGTGAGATGGTTCAGGTGGTAAAGGAACTCACTGTCATGTAGACTCTCCACCTAAATTGGTGGATAAATATAATAATAATTAAAAAAAAAAGATGCTGCCTGGATTTCCCTCATGTTGTTCCTCAGTCTCAGAGGCAAGTTGTTTGGAAGGATCAGTAACTGGGAAAGAGCTGGGTGACAGAAGCTGTAGCTGTCTGGGGACAGTGCCTCCACTATGTCCATGCTGATGGCAGAGGTCACCTTCTGCCTGGCGGGTCATGGGGAGGGCTAGGACAGAGAGGGGACACTTGCACATATCTTCACTGGGCCCTGAGAGGGCAATGCAGTAATCACTCCTGTTGGGGAAACTGAGGCTCGGGGCATGAAGGATCTTTCCCTATTGCTCATTGAAGGAAGAGGCAGAGTCAGGATTTGGGGGGACCTGGGCACAGACTGGAATATGAACCTCCTCATGCTCTCCCTTCCATAGGGGACAGTCACTTCCCTGGGGAGCAAAGAGGGAGGCTTAGCCTCAGTCTGGACGCCTACCCCAGGCTGTTCCTCTCCTACCGTCCTTTCTCTGGCAAAGGTGTGAAGCCGCAGCAGCCACATCCCAGGAAGGGAGGGAGAGCTCAGGGGCCCCTTGGTGGCTGCAGGCAGCCAGCCCGGGTGCCAGGGCAGACTCGGTGTCACCACTGTGATTGGTAGACTAAACAGCTGAGCGGAGCCGGCCTCCTCCTCACGGCTGCTTTTCGCCAGGGCGGCCGGCAGGCTGGGGGCCTTTCAAAGCCCGGTTCCCTGCCTGCTATCTCCCCATCAGGCCGAGGCATTTAGCTACTTTCTTCAAACACCCGGCCAGGGCGTGATGGTTAACGTCAAATCTGGCAGCGCGTCATAACCTATAGGGCTGGGACATTTATCATGGCCTGGGCCTCAGGGGACTTCAAAGGAGCCAGGGGTGGGGGTGGGAAGAGGCTCTGGTGGGACCCGCCCTCTGCAGGGAGCAGCAGATGGCTTCAGAGTTGCAGGGATCTGCCGGCCAGCCCCAAGCCCTACAGGGATGATAATAATAAAAATCCATTATAACAATGGCTGTTACGTACCGTGATCCCCCCTTCAGGGTGCTGTGTGTATTTTATTTCATTTAGTGTCCACTGATAAGCACCTATTTATTGTTACTGCATTTAAAAAAAACTTCTTAAAAATACATTTTTATTTTTAATTATGCATCTGTGTGTGGATGTGTGCACATGAGTACAGGTGTCCTCAGAGGGCAGAGCTGTCAGATGTCTCTGGAGCTGGAGGTACAGGTGGTTGTGGGCTGCCTGACGTGGATTCTGGGAACTGAACTCGGGCCCCCTGCAATAGCAGAATGAGCTCTTACCAGGGAGCCATCTCTCCAGCTCCTGCTGCTGTATCTTTATAGTGTACTCAGGTACTACAAAGGGGGCCAGGAGAGGTTAACTTACACTTAAAGTCACACACCTAGTACTGGGAGCATTATGAACATAACTCTCTTTTTTTTAAAAAAAGATTTATTTATTTATTTATTATGTACACAGAAGAGGGTGCCAGATCTCATTACAGATGGTTGTGAGCTACCATGTGAGTGCTGGGAATTGAACTCAGGACCTCTGGGAGAGCAATCGGTGCTATTAACCTCTGAGCCATCTCTCCAGCCCCTGAACATAACTCTTATTATCTGTCATTCACAGTGGGATCTCTGTGCACTAAGATTTTTTTTTTCCGAGACAAGGTTTCTGTGTGTAACAGCCCTAGCTGTCCCGGAACTCCCTCTGTAGGCCAGGCTGGCCTCGAACTCACAGAGATCTGGCTGCCTCTGCCTCCCGGGTGCTGGGACTAAAGGCGTGTGCCACCACTGCCTGGCAAGAATTTTATATAGTATCCTACCCCCCCCCGCCCCAGGAGACAAGCATTATTTATTTATTTAGGGTTGTTTGTTTGTTTACTTTTTTGGTTTTGAGACAGAGTTTCATTTATCCCAGCTTAGCCCCAAACTTTCTGTGTAGCTGAGGATGGACCTTTAACTTTTTTTTAAAAAAAATTTTTTTTAAAAGATTTATTTATTATATGTACAGTGTTCTGCCTGCATGCCAGTAGAGGGCGCCAAATCTCATTAAAAGTGGTTGTGAGCCACCATGTGGTTGCCGGGAATTGAACTGAGGACCTCTGGAAGAACAGTCAGTGCTCTTAGCCTCTGAGCCATCTCTCCAGCCTGACCTTTAGCTTCTGACCCTCCTTCTCTACCTGGGGAGTGCTGGGTTCACAGTCATGTGCCACTGTGTTCAGCTTTCTGTCTCATATTTTATATTATTATTATTATTATTAAATTTTTATTATACTTGTGGGAGTGGGCACATGTGTGCCATGATGCATGTAGGTAAAAACAACAGTGTGTAGGGGCTGGAGAGATGGCGCAGCGCTGTCGTTTATAATAGAGCACGCTTTCAGCTTCTTCAAAGGGACTCCAGGGAGCTACGAGACTGGCCTGTACCCTTTGTTCCCAGCTGCCTGCTATAACCTTTAACCTATCCAACACACGCTTACTGAAGGCCTACTGTGTGCCGAGCCCTGTCCAAGGTGCTGTGACAGAAAAGGGAAAGAACAGAAGCGGCTAGCCTCTGGTGGGGGACAGTGGACAAGGAAGGCGGTGTGTACCAGGCAAGGGAGTGGTAAACACTATATGGGAAATACAAGCTGATGCAGGGACAAAGAGGGGAACTGTGCCAGCTTGGATGGTCATGGAAAATCTCTGAGGAAGTGGCAGGTAACCAGAGCCTTAAATAAAATAAAAGCGAGAGGCCAAGGGTGTATCTGTAGCACGAATCTTAAAAGTTCTTATTAATAAAAACAAACCTGAAGCCAGGTATTGGGGTGAACGCTGGAAGATCAGAGAAGCAGAACAAGCCACAGCCACCTCACTTTGCCAATTCCTCAGCTGATCCTGTTTCCTCAGACTGGAAGCTTCTCAGTCCTCATCCAGAATGGATCTCAGCTGAACTGCTGCTCAAAAGCCTAAAAGTTTAACCGACCTAGTTCCTGGTCCTCACGCCTTAAATACCTTTCTGCTTTCTGCCATTACTTCCTGGAATTAAAGGAGTGTGTTACCATGCCTGGCTGTTTCCAGTGTGACCTTGAACTCACAGAGATCCAGACAGATCTCTGCCTCTGGAATGATAGGATTAAAGGCGTGTGTGCCACCATTTTCTGGCCTCTATATCTAGTGGCTGTTCTGTTCTGACCCCAGATAAGTTTATTAAGGTGCACAATATTTTGGGGAACACAATATCACCACATGGATCCCAGAGAGTAATCCAGGCATAAGGAACTACAAGGGCAAAAGCCCTGGTCTGGAAACTCACCAGGCAGCTGCTAGTCATGCATTAAAGTCAGGTACCATCAAGCCTGACCCCCAAACATATTCATGTGTTCATCTCCCCACCCACACACCCATCCACCTACTCATCTATTCATTCCATCCACTTTCCCACCTGTCCGTCCATCATTTATCCACTCATCAACACAGCAACTCATTATACATGTTCCGGGGACCTGTTATAATCCAGTCATGAGAGGCAATGGTGATGCCTTGAAGAGTTAGTGGCCAGACCTATTCTCAGCTTGAAAGGTAGTCAGGCACGGGTGACGGAGTACAGATTGACAGGCAATAGTGCACCACCATTCACCAAGTCTCTTTTGTGGGAAAGATGCCCCCAGACACCACAGATTATTAAATGAACACCCTATGCCATGGGTGGGCCACCTACTTATGAGTTGTTGGTTAGGGATAGCCCTGAGGCTCCAAAACAAGACAGGCTATTCCCACTTCTCTTAGTTGCCCACTACAGCTGGATGATAAGAAATTACCACCCGCCGGGCGATGGTGGAGCACGCCTTTAAACCTGGCATTTAGGAAGCTGAGGCAGGTGGATCTCTGAGTTTGAGACCAGTGTGAATTCTAGGACAGTCAGAGCTACACAGAGAAATGCTGTCTGGGGGAAGAAAAGAAAGAAATCACCACCCAGTTGCTGGAGTCTCCACACTCTCTAGTTGTAGGATATTGAAAAGCCCTGCTGAAACTGACCTGGAAACTTCTCCCTGCTGGCTAGCTTTCATGGCGCTAGGAGATGCTATACAGGGGAATTGTCACCAGTAGTCAACTGTGGAGCCTGTCCTGGAACTCACTCTGTAGACCAGGCTGGTCTTGAACTCACAGAGATCCGCCTGTCTCTGCCTCCAGAGTGCTAGGATTAAAGGTGTGTGCCACCAAGCCTGGCTCTTAAAAACAATTTTAAAAGAAAGAAAATAATTCACTTCCCCTTCTAGCTTCAAGTCTCATTCTTCACCCCATCTGTGTGTGTGTGTGTGTGTGTGTGTGTGTGTGTGTGTGTGTGTGTGTGTGTGTGCAGGTGCATCTGCTTGTGTCCATACCTGTGGAGTTGAGAGGAGGACATGGTAGGGCCTGCCCCATCACTCACTCATTCCCTTGAGGCAGTGTCTCTCACTGAACCTGGAACTTGAGTAGTGTCCATCAAGCCCCAGGGATCGATCTTCTTGTCTGTACCTCCTGCAGCGCCAGGTTTGCAGGTACACGTGGATGTGGCTGGCTTTTTGTGGCTGTTGGGGATTTGAACTCAGGTCCTCAGGCTTACACAGCAAGCACTCTTACTTCCTGAGCCATCTCCCTGCCCCCCACAAGCTCCATCTTGTTTGGAGTTCCTTGTGTAAAGTTGCACCTGCATCTCCACCATCAGCTCCCAAGCTCCTTAAGATCAGTGTGAAACTCTAGGCCACCATCGATGGAGTGCTTAGCTGCATGTTTGCTGTTGGGCTCAGCACACACATTGACTGTTACACTGTGGTATTATTGCTCACAATACCCAGAAGGGGACCTGTTGTCCCATCAAAGAGGTACCCACTTCACCACCAGGATTCAGGTTTTGTAATCGTGGTCTTTATCAGTTCAGATATTCTCATTTCACAGATGAGGCCCAGAACGTTGAAATGACTTATCGGTATTTGCAGCTAGTGGGCTCCAGACCCGGCACTTGAATCCTGGCCTTCGAATGGCAAAGATCATCCTTCACACTACCCGACTTCCTGCTTTGAATATCTCCTGTCCCGTGTTTGTGTGTTTGCATATTTATGAGAGGCCTAGGTGGAGAGAAGGAAGGCTGTGTGCAGGAATGATCAAGGCCATGACTTCATGGTCCTGGTGTCGAAATGTCAGGATCTGAATCTCACCTTTACTGCTGGGATTTTTAAATTTTTAAATTTAAATTTTGTAACCTTGGCCTTTATAGATTCAGTTTCTGCTTTTGGTTCCAGTGGTCTGGTCTGTAAAATGGGTGTGACCACCTTCCCCATCTTTTAAATGTGCTGTGACGTTTAGGAATTATCTGTGTAAGGGCAGGTGGGTTGATGCCTTGCCCACAGCCGGCAGCCCACAGAGGCCAGGTTCATTCAGTTGAACAAAGATGGCAGCCTGAGGCTGGGAGTGTAGCTAAGTGGTGAGTCCATGCTTAGTATGCATAACATCCTCAGCAAGATACACACACACACACACACACACACACACAGTACACCACACACAATACACCACACCACACACACACATACACCATACCACACACACACATTATACACCACACACACACACCATACCACACACATACACCATACCCCCCCATCATACACCACATACACTACAACACACACACACACACACACACACACACAAGCTTTGTAGAGACTGATCCCAGGCCCTCATACTTGCAAGAAATGCACTTTACAGCTGGGCGGCAGTGGCACACACCTTTAATCCCAGCACCTGGGAGGCAGAGCCAGGCGAATCTCTGTGAGTTCAAGGCCAGCCTGGTCTACAGAGCGAGATCCAGGACAGGCACCAAAACTACACAGAGAAACCCTGTCTTGAATAAACAAAAAAATAAAAAATAAAAAGGAATGCACTTTATCACATGAATCATCTCCACATGTCAATTTTTTTTCTGCTTTCACTTTAGACTGATAGTGGCCATCCCTACAAGTACCCCATTTTTTGCCTGCACAGTCATTAACCTGTGCTACAAGCCTGCAGGAAGGGCATCCGGGTCAGATGTGACTGTAGGTGGAGTGGGGGGAGAGCAGAGCTAGACATGGATACGGGCTGAGTGGGCTAAGGTATACTCACCTGCCTCTCCCTTGGGCCTTTGGACCTTGTGGGGCTCCTCTGGAAGTCACCCCAATGATTTAGATGCAGATGCCAAGTCCACTAATCTGTAATCAAGATGAGCAGAGCCCATTGGGTTTCGGGCCTGGAGTTGAGGACATGGAGATGATGTGACCCTCTCCCTGACTGCTGCCCAGGTCCCAGGTCCCTCTCTGTTCCCCTTTACCTTACTGGCTGCAGGACCCCGTGGGCTAGTTCCATGTGCTTGCAGTCAGCACACAGGAAGAAAAGCCAGGTCCTGCTGTTCTACAGTGAGGACCTGTCCTAGAGTGTCCTGCATCTGAATTCTGACTCAAAGTCTGACTCATTGTGTGTGTCCCGGAGCCTCAGCGCCTCTGTGTATAGAACTCCGTTCTTCTCTGAGATTAGAGCTGATCAGTGGGTGCGCATGCACTCAGTGATGGATTATAACCTGGAATTGTAACCCAAACAAACCCTATCTCTCCTAAATCGTTTTTGTCACAGCGATAGAAACGAAAATCAGACACCATCCAAAAGTATTTCTTTTTTTTTGTTTTTTTTTGTTTTTTTTTTTTTTGGTTTTTCGAGACAGGGTTTCTCTGTGTAGCTTTGCGCCTTTCCTGGAACTCACCCTGTAGCCCAGGCTGGCCTCGAACTCACAGAGATCCGCCTGGCTCTGCCTCCCGAGTGCTGGGATTAAAGGCGTGCGCCACCACCTCCCGGCCCAAAAGTATTTCTTTCAGGAAAAAGCCACCCTAAATTTTACACCAAATTTTATCATTATTTTACGTTTATTCTCTCTCTACCCCCTGTTGTGTGTGCATGCGCGTGCATGTGTGTGTGTGCGCGCGCGCACGCGCGCGCACACGTGCATGAATGCGTGCCATAGTGCACATGTGGAAGTCAGAGGACAACTTGCAAGAGTCAGTTCTATCCTTCTACCACGTTGGTCCTGAGGATCCAACTCAGGTCATCAGGCTTGGTGGCAGGACCACTGGACAATCCTATTGGCTCCATTATCATCATCACCACCACCACCACCATCATCATCATCATTTTTTTTGAGACAGGCTCTTATGTAAATCAGCTGGGCTCAAACTCACTATGCAGCCAAGGGTGACCTTGAGTTTCTTTTTTTGTTTGTTTATTTGTTTATTTATTTATTTATTTTTTAAGTAAAACCAAAACTTATTCTAAGCCACAGTCATCTTAGGGTCCCCCGCCATATAGCCCCCCTGGTTCTGTGGGTTGCAGTCTGATTGTTCTTTGCTTTATATCCAGTATCCACTTATGAGTGAGTACACACCATGTTTGTCCTTCTGGGTTTGGGTTACCTCACTCAGGATGATATTTTCTAGTTCCATCCATTTGCCTGCAAATTTCATGGTGTCATTGTTTTTCTCTGCTGAGTAGTATTCCATTGTGTATATGTACCACATTTTCTTAATCCATTCTTCAGTTGAAGGACATCTAGGTTGTTTCCAGGTTCTGGCTATTACAAATAGTGCTGCTATGAACATAGTTGAGCATGTTTCTTTGTGGTATGATTGAGCATTCCTTGGGTATATGCCCATGGTATGGCTGGGTCTTGTGGTAGATGGATTCCCAATTTTCTGAGAAACCACCATACTGATTTCCACAGTGCTTGTACAAGTTTGCACTCCCACCAACAGTGGAGGAGTGTTTCCTTTGCTCCGCATCTTCTCCAACATAGACTGTCATTAATGTTTTTGATCATGGCCATTCTGACAGGTGTAAGGTGCTATCTCAGAGTCGTTTTGATTTGCATTTCTGTGATGATTAAGGATGTTGAGCATTTCTTTAAATGTCTTTCAGCCATTTGAGCTTCTTCTTTTGAGAATTCTCTGTTTAGCTCTTTAGCCCATTTTTTAATTGGATTGTTCAGTATTTTAATGTCTAGTTTCTTGAGTTCTTTATATACTTTGGAGATCAGTCCTCTGTCAGATGTGGGGTTGGTAAAGGTCATTTCCCGTTCTGTAGGCTGTCTTTTGGTCTTATTGAAAAAGGATGACCTTGAGTTTCTGATCCTCCTGCCTCTTTGGAATTCCCTGCTAGAGTTACAGGTGTGGGTCGTCACACCTGGTTGCATTCTAGATAAACACTCTGCCAAGAGGGCTATATCCCCAGCTTCTGTGAAATTTCAAAAGTCAATATAGACTTGAAAAAGAACAAAAGTGGTGATCTCAAATTTCTCTTTCTTCCTTCCTTCCTCTCTTCCTTCCTTCCTTCCTTCCTTTCTTTCTTTCTTTCTTTCTTTCTTTCTTTCTTTCTTTCTTTCTT
>CABHPQ010168764.1:0-28795 GCA_902168405.1 Peromyscus aztecus
TCCAGAATGAACTGTCACTTGTGTTTTTGATCTTAACCATTCTGACATGTGTAATCTCAGTACCATGATAGAAGGGAGACATCATAGGGATAGGGAGAAACCAGGTGCTAGGGAAGTTCCCAGGATCCACAGGGGTGATCCCAGTTTAGACTACTAGCAATAGTGGAGAGGGTGCCTAAACTGGCTTACCCCAGTAATCAGATTGGTGGTTAACCTAACTGTCATCACAGATCCTTTCTCCAGTAACTGATGCAAGCAGATGCAGAGATCCACAGTCAAACACCAGACCAAGCCCCAGGAGTCCAGGTGAAGAGAGGGAAGAGGGATTCTATGAGCAAGGGACATCAAGATCATGGTGGGGAAACCTACAGAGACAACCAAACCAAACTAGTGGGAATTCATGAACTTTAGACCAACAGCTGTGGAGCCTCCATGGGACTGGACTAGGCCCTGTGCATAGCAAGACAGTTGTGTAGCTTGATCTGCTTAAGGGGGCCCCTGGCAGTAGGATCAGGATCCATCCCTGGTGCATGAGCTGCTTTTTGGAGCCCATTACCTATGGTGGGACACCTTACACAGCCTTGAGGCAGGGGAAGGAGCTTGGACCTGCCTCTATTGAATGTACCAGGCTCTGCTGACTCCCCATGGGAGGCCTTACCTTCTTGTAGGAGGTAATAGGGGGTGGGTTTGGGGGGGAAGGCTGGAGGGGCAGGAGAAGGGAAAAGGGAGGTCTATGATTGATAGGTAAAATAAATAAAAAATTTCTTAAGAAAAAAAAGATGGAATCTCAGAGTCATTTTGATTTACATTTCTCTGATGGCTGAGGAAGTTGAACATTTAAGTGTTTCTCATCCATTTTAGATTCCTCTGTTGAGAATTCTCTGTTTAGATATGTACCTCATTTTTAATTAGATTATTTGGGTTGTTGATGTCTAGTTTCTTGAGTTCTTTACATATTTTGGGTATCAGCCCTCTGCCAGATGTGGAGTTGGTGAAGATCTTTTCTCATTCTGTAGACTGCTGTTCTGTCCTATTGATGGTGCCCTTTACCTCACAGAAGCTTTTTATTTTCTTGAGGCCCCATGCTATTGGTGTTCTATTCAGGAAGTTGTCTCCTGTACCAATGTATTCAAAGCTGTTCTCCACTTTCTCTTCTATCAGGTCCAGTGTAACTGGATTTATGTTGAGGTGTTTGATCCACTTGGACTTGAGCTCTGTGCGGGGGTGATACATATGGATCTGTTTGAATTCTTCTACATGCCAATGCCCAGTTATGCCAGCACCATTTGTTGAAGATGCTTTCTTTTTTCCCATTGTATAATTTTGGCTTCTTTGTCAAAAATCAAGTGTCCATAGGTGGGTGGGTTTAAGTCTGGGTCTTCAAATCAATTCCATTGATCCATCTTTCTGTTTTTATGCCAGTACCATGCATTATTACTATAGCTCTGTAGTACAACTTGAAATCAGGAATGGTGATACTTCTGGAAGTTCTTTTATTGTATAGGATTGTTTTTAGCTATCCTGGGTTTTTTTGTTTTAAAGTTGAGTATTGTTCTTTCAAGGTATGTAAAGAATTATTGTGGAATTTTGATGGGGATTGGGTTGACTCTGCAGATATTTTTGGTAAGATGATCAGTTTGACTATGTTAATCCTGTTGACCTATGAGCATGGGAGATCTTTCCATTTTCTGATATCTTCTTCAATTTCCTTCTTTAAAGACTTGAAGTTTTTAATCATACAGGTCTTTCACTTGCTTGGTTAGAGTTACCCCCAAGATATTTTATATCATTTGTGGCTATTATGAAGGGTATCATTTCCCTGATTTCTTTCTCAGCCCATTTGTCATTTGCATATAGGAGAGCTACTGAGTTTTTTTGGGTTAATATTGTATCCAACCACTTGAATTCTTAATGATCTAAAATTATTGAACTCAACTATCTCATACCTTATCCTGTGTCTCATTTCTTTCCCATTAAAACCTGTAGTGCCTGAATGATGAGTGCCACTCAAAACATGGTCCACATACCAGCAACAGTGTTAATAGAAAATGCAAATTTTCATTCCCAACCTGTATTGGTGTTGTGGGGCTAAGCTGAGTGGTTTATGACAAAATAAATTCATCCTCTTACAGTTGGAGTCCTGAAGTCTTACTTCAGAGTATTGGGAGAACCGTGTCCTTCCCAAAGTCTTGAGGGTTGTGGCTGGACTCTTTCCCTGTTTCTTCCAGCTATCATGACTCCAACCATTTCTTCTCACGTGGCTGTGAAACAATCTCCATGCACTGATGGTCTTTCCCATGTGTCTTTTTTTTTAATTATTTATTTATTTATTATGTACACAGAAGAGGGCGCCAGATCTCATTGCAGATGGTTGTGAGCCACCATGTGGGTGCTGGGAATTGAACTCAGGACCTCTGGAAGAGCAGTCGGTGCTCTCAACCTCTGAGCCATCTCTCCAGCCCCCCATGTGTCTTTGTGTGTTACATATGTTTCTTCTGGTTCCTATGTAACCCAGGATCATTTGATCTTGACACCCTTCAATTATATCTACAAAGATTCCATTTCCAAATAAGGTCACATGCATAGGTTCCATGGATATGTGAACACATCTTTTTGGAGCCCACCATTTGACGAACCATACTGTACTGCCCACTACATCAAAGTCCTTGGGTTTATGACCCAGAGATCTGTGGCTGACTAAATCTGACAATTTCTATGATTTCAGAGTTTAAATCTGTCTAGACTAGCCCTTTGCTGTTCAGTGGATTGTAGCTAGAGTTTTCCTGCCTGGCCCACGGTCAGGATAAATCTCTTTCACCTGCCAGTCCCACAGCCGCTCAGACCCAACCAAGTAAACACAGAGGCTTATATTGCTTACAAACTGTATGGCCGTGGCAGGCTTCTTGCTAACTGTACTTATATCTTATATCAATCCATTTCTATAAATCTATATCTTGCCACATGGCTCGTGGCTTACCGGCATCTTTACATGCTGCTTGTCCTGGCAGTGGCTGGCAGTGAGCGACTCCCTCCGCCTTCCTGTTCTTTTAATTCTCTCTGTTAGCCCCGCCTATACTTCCTGCCTAGCCACTGCCAATCAGTGTTTTATTAGCAACACATTTGCCATACAGAACATCCCACAGCAGTGGATTTTATTGTTGGCTTTCCTGCTCAACCCTCTCATGCTGCCAATCTTAGGGAAAGATCATTACAAGAACATGAAACACTTTTTCAGAAATACCTAATGATAGCATTTACATGGTCTTGAAATGAGCATGTATTTATTTTTATAATTATCTTTGTATTATTTAATTCTTTGTTTTGTGTTTTGTACGGATTCATTATTTATTGTGTGTGTGTGTGTGTGTGTGTGTGTGTGTGTGTGTGTGTGTGTGTACACAGAAGTCAAGAGAAAGACATCAGATCCCAGGCAGCTAGAGTTTTATGCCATTGTGAGGTGCCCTAAATGTGTACTGAGAACCAAATTTGGATCCTCTGAATAAGCAGTATGTGCTTTTAGCTGCTGAGCCACCTCTCTAGCCCCCTGTTATCAGGGTTTTTGAGGCAATCTCTCACTATGCAGGCTGGCTCACCTTTCTCCTGTCTCTGCCTTCCCAACGTGGGATCACAAACTTGTGCTACCATGCCTGACAATGTATCAGTTATTTTCAAAAGAACTTAAGAATTAATCTTTTTCTTTTATCACTAATACATACATAATTTTATACCTTATGAATAATGCCAAAATATTAGGGTATATAGAGAGTTCTTTTATGTGCCAAAAAGTGTGAGAATTTTAAAGAAAACCAGAATTGAACAGCATCATTTACCGCATCAAGGGTGTTAAAGCTCAGAAAAACTTATGACTAGCTTTCTCTTCAAAGAACAATTAGCCATCACTCCCAAAATTTACAATTTAAGGTAATGAAAACTTAAACATTGGAAGGTCGATGTTTGCTCCTGTATTACTTTGAAAATCCAGGAGAAAATAAATAAAAAGGGTGTGTTGGTGATGTTTCCTGTTTCTGTGACCAAATATCCCAAGATAAGAAGCAACCTGAGGGAGACGGGTTTTGACTTCCATGTTGAGGAGACAGGCGATCAGGGTAGACACAGTACACCAGTAGGCACTTCAGGCAGCCAGTCACACTGTGTCTGCAGCCAGGAAGTAGAGGTATTAGGAAGTGGGGCTCAGCTCTAGAACTTCAAGGCCCACCCCCAGGGGCCTATTTTCTCTAGTGGGGCTTCACCTACTTAAGGTTTCATAACCTTTGAAAATAGGTCCACTTGATGGTGACCAAGTGTCCAAACACGTGAGCCTGTGAGAAACATTTTACATCCAAACCATGACAGCATGAGATATCCTAGTCACATTAGCCTTTAAGAGTTCTCATTCAAAAACCAAGTCTTTTACCCATCTTATACACTAGCTGGATCTAACAGTGGATTAAATCCTAAAGACCAACTGTAGTCTTAAAATGTCAAATGAAAACCCTTTCGACTTTTATCCATCCTGATAAACTCTTACAGCTTAATAAATCACCAATGCTAACCTTGTGATATAGTTAAGTACTATTTACATTCTTCATAGAGAAAACTCAGTTTGCATATGGTGAGTGACAGATGATGACAGAGAAAGAGAAGATGGGTAGAGATCAAAACCATCCACTCACATTTTTAAATGTAAACCAAGCACTTTCTACACACCCAGAACCGCACACTAGAAGTGCACAGTGTGTGTGTGGTTGTGCTGTTTTCCCCACTCAGCTCAAAACCTGCCCACTGAAACTTTTGTCATCAGTGCCTTCCTATTCACCCCCAAGGCCTCACCTTCACCTTCTGTGTGAGATTTACTCTGGATGGAAACTGTACTTATGGCCTCAAGTGGGCAGCTACCCATGGGAAACTTGAAAATATGCAGCAAATAATAATTTGTGATAGACATTAAACTTTCAAGCCAGTGCCTGAGCAGACAACAACCAAACTAAGTGAAGTATGTGCAGTGTGTCAGCATAGATTCCATGTTTTTTTTAAATAGCAATGTAGATGTTTGATTAACAGCAAGAGGTAGAATCAGGAACAGCAGCCGTGAGTAATATTTGTATGGTGCAAATTTTGACATATCAGCTTACCTGTGTCTGTACTGGTGGTGTCTGAAAGTATTTACAGTCATGCTGAATCTGAGAGATTTTGTGATTCTTCACAAGTTTCTAGCCTCAACTCCAAATGTGGCTGGGAACAGTATAAATAGAGATACAGAAAGACAGTAGAACAATGGCAAAGTGCAGATAGTCATTTGGAAGTCTCACTGCGTTCAAAACCAACCACAGCAAAGGTGATTCACCTCAACAGAATTTAAAAGGCAAATAATTTGAAATCAAAAGCACAGAGAGGTTTGCTGGCCTGCTTAGTGATCAGTCCAATGCAAATCTGTGGGATCAATGTTTCCCTGGCAGAGAAGCAATTGCATTTAAGAAAGTTTTAAAAGGTGGTTACCAAGCAACCACTCTCAGCCTACGCACATTGTTCATACTCTCTGGTAAATTATAGAAAATGACAGCCTGTCAGTAGAGAACAGAAATGTACAAAATTAGGGCATTGTTATTCTATGTTCCTCCTACAGGAGAAAGATCAATTATATCTTTGGTACAGTGATTAGGTTAAATAACTACAATAGGTACTAAATGTGACTGTGCTGTGGTATCAATGTGTAAAAAGCTCAGGCGTTTTCAAAGAATGACCTTTGTAAGCAGGTACAGCCCGCCCATGACCTGACTTCACAGCAAGAGCAGATCAAAACACCCTATTGGAAACACTTAACTGAGTGTTTGGTAGAAATTTCCTATAAGAAAAACACACATATAAGTATAATAATTTATAACTTGGAATTCTTTATTCTCTCTAATAAAATGATGATATTCTTGGCATCAACCTGTGTTTGATAGTGGTATTTTAATGTCTGCCTACTACTCCTTTAAATGAGAAGATTGGCATGTAGCGATAGGTAGAATCAAAATGCCTTTATTTAAGAATGCTCAGAAAACACCTAGTTTACAAGACAATGAAACACTTCTTTGAAAGGGGTATGACCAATGTGTATGAGTTAATGCTCTCAGGCTTCAGGGGAACTGTTCTGACCAAATGTTGTTGACATTTTGGTCCCCTATTTATGAAGATAATTCCTATGGTGATGTAAAATCAGATCTTCAGAAGTCTGTTTCCATTACTTTACACATTATAAAACAATCATATCTTTAGAAAATAATGGAGTTGTTGGTTTTTGTTTTTGTTTTTGCTTGCCTCTTCCTCTATACATCTTCCCAGCCTATAATGGCCAAGCTCAGATAGTCAGATAGAAATAATGAGCACTGATGGCTCCTTCTTCATACAGCCATCTCACAGTGGCTTCTCTTAATACAGCTTTCACCACATGCCATTCAAAATTGTCAGGAAGGTGCTGGGGACATGGATCAGTTGTTAAAATACCTGTCAAGCAAGGTTAAGGACCTGAGTTCAATCCTCCTCACTCATGTAAAAGCCAGTTATGGTGGCTTATCCATGGTCCTATCAATGAGGGAGAAATAGGAAAGTCTAGAGCTCACTGACCAGCCATCATAGTCAAATTGATGAGCTCCGAGTTCATTGAGAGACCCTCTCCCAAAAAAATAAGATAGAAGGTCTAGGGAGATGGCTCAACAGTTAAGAGCACTTAACTGCTCTTGCAGAGGACCTCAGGTCAGTTCTGAGAACCCACATAACAACTTACAACCATCTACAACTCCAGTTCCAGGGGATCAGATGCCTCTCCTGACCTCCATGAGCTTCTACATGCACACAAGCTTCTACATGCAAAATAACCTAAGGGAGGAAGAAATTTATTGACTGGTCCTATTAAATTTTGGCTGTTGTTAGCAGATAGGTCATTGTTGTTGATTATGACCTAAAAAACTAGGAAATAATGATAAGAATGAATGCTCCAGCAGCACTTTGAAGTAAACAGGAGCTGGCAGAAAGCAGGGGCCATGCACGAAACCCTTTGCCCTTTAGCCCCTTCCCGTGGCTATATGAACTTTCTTTGATTCTCCTTCTCCTTTCCTTTACTTAATCTCTACTCAATGTTGCTTTCCCATGGCTTCTGACTCTTTGTAGCTTTGGCTTACCACGGGCCTATGTATAATCTGTAGTATTTTTTTTCACTTCTACCTTCCACTTTTAACTAAACCATGCCTTCATATTCCTCAGTTCAATTTTTTTAAAGGAAAAATAACCCAGTTTCTCTTCTTGAGCTACACTCTGTCCTTACTGAGTGGTTAGGGTCAGGGCCAGAGCCCAGGCATCCCTGACAAGTGAAGCTCAGTCACCCATCCTCAAGAGATCAATTAAACAAGCAATAGTGAAAAGCAGAAAAAGGAGACTTAGTCAATGTGGCCATGCTGGGAAGAGGAACAAAGAGGTCCAGTGACCCCCCAAGTTCATCTTTGTGGTCCTAAAGTTCAGTTTTAAATAGAAGGCAAGAGGTATGCAAATCAAAACAGTCCATGTCAGGGTGTGGTCCTGCTCATGACTGACTTTGTCGTCATTCTTCTAGCTCTGGTCCCTGCTACAAGGTGGTCTGACAGTTTGTCAGAACTGTGAAATCTCTTTCCAGGAGACAAATCCCTTGTCTGTCTGGAACCATTTGTTCTTTCAACATGAGAGTCCTGTGGAAAATCCAACTTATTGGGGATAGGACTATTTCACTAATGTAACAGCCAAAGGCGTGGGCATAAGTATCTCTCCTTAGAATACCTTCCCTCCTAGCAGGATAGTCATATTGTTGCAAACACAGTGCCTGGCCTCTGAGTTATGTGGCAGTTTTCTAAGTGATTTGAAATTCTTTGAATCGGATTTACATCTCCTCCCTTTGAATCTGGACTTCATGAACATAATAGAAGTGACTCTATAGGATTCTAGGATCAGATTTGAAGACACTAGTGTAAATCCAGCCACACCAGTGTGAGAACCACACAGAGAAGCCAGGTAGATGTGGTGAAGGTCAAATCTTAGATGGTCTTTTAATAAAAAAACCCAGAGCCAGATATCAGGGTGAAAGCTGAAAGATCAGAGAAGCAGAACAGCCAGCCACTAGTTCTTACTCCACAAAATTCTCAGCCTAAAGAGACTGAGTTTCTATTTCCTCATGCTTTATATACCTTTCTTTGCCCTGCCATATTACTTCCTAGGATTAAAGGTGTGTGTTTCCCAAGCAAAGGCATGAGATCTCAAGTGCTGAGATCAAAGGTGTGTGCCACCACTGCCTGACCTCTAAGTCTAATCTAGTGGCTGACTCTGTCCTCTGATCCTCAGGCAAGTTTATTAGGGTATACAATATATCACCATACTAATATCCTTTGTTCAGCTTTTTTCTCGACCATTGCCAATAACTTGCAACCAACCCCCCATTAAATAATAATAAATATCTATAACCCATCTTTTGGCAATGTGGGCATAGTTTTATAGACTACTTCCTGTTTTTTGGGGGTGCTGACATCTTTGGGGAAACTTTGAGATAGTAAAGATAATCATTAAGTCTTGTCTGAAGTATTCTGTGATGTTGGAACATCTCAGTTAGCAGCCTTGAAACTGTTTTGGATGCTGGGTCACCTGAACCATTTTTATTGATGCCTGGTCCCCTTGCTCTGAAAATACATAAACTTTTAAAGGTAATATACATATCTGCATTAATACAGGGATAGACTGTGCATTGTCCATAAGTCAGCCAAAGATTTTTTTTTGTTATATGTTTGAACAGGTAAAATAGACATCATATGTCTTGTAGTTCTAGGTTTATTTTTTTTTTATGTCTGTAGTCAGGATTTCAGGGGGTCTTCCTCAATCAAACCTGATTTTCTTCAACCTGGAATGAATCCACAGCCTCTCATTTCCTGTGGAAATAAAAGCACAACCTTTCCCCCAAAGTAACACATCTTTTGACTTAAAATTTGAAGTCAAGATATCTTTAAAATATATAGGTTGGTTGAATCTAGCAGTTTTTATAATCCAGTGTCTCTTAGAAGCCAAAAAATTCAAAGAAAACACAGTAACATACTGGATCCAGACTCTCTGTGTATTTCCCATCTTTATGTGGCTTATATTTTTTATTACTCTATTCCTCTTTAAAAGATTTTCTCTATCTTTTTTCTTTTCTCTCCCAAGTCTACATATATTTTTAAACACACTATAACCCATTTAGAGTTCTTTTTCCCATCTGAATCTGTCTTTACTGTGTACCTGTGATTCTTTTCTGTCTGCATGAGCAAAACTCCAAACCTGCCATGCAGTGTGCTTGCAGAGCTTTCACTAGCAGTTAAGCCCATGAGCAGTGGCTGGAAGAAGCCTCTCTGTACTGCAGCCCATGTGAGGGACTGTGGAACCTACTATGATGCTTAGCTCATGGCAGTTGGTGGCTGGCTCCATCTCACAGGCAGCTGTAGAGAGATGCATCTCTGCACTGCAACTGACATGAGACTATGAGACTAGGAAGCTGCATCTAGCTGTTTTGTGCATTTAGAGCCTTTTTTAAAAACTCTTTTTTTAGCTCTTATGTGGATATGTGCTCCATGTTGGGTGCCATGTGTAGCTGAACATTTCTCGCTCACCTAACAATTCCCAAATAACCACTGAGTGGCTTAATATTATGTATAAACGCTTGGTTAGCTCAGGCTTGTTACTAGCTAACTCTTACACTTAAAACTCATATTTCTTATCTTTGCTTCACCATCTGGTTCATGACTTGTTACCTCATTTCCATACCTCCTGCTTCCTCGGCAGCTGCCTAGTACCTCCTCTGATTCTGCCCCTACTAATCCCATCATTCTCAGTTTGGCTTTCCCATCTAACTTTATCCTGTCCAGCTATTGGCCAGTCAGCTTGTTTATTAAACCAATCACAGTGACATATATTCACACAGTGTACAGAAGGATTATTCCACAGCACTTCATTTCAGGGGGGCAAAGCCCACTGCTATTCTCATGAGCTATGCAGAAGGTTGGTTGATGTAATCACTGGTCACATATGGCCTCTCCTCTATTAGGGTTTGGGGCTGGGAAGTCTCCCTCAGCATCATTTGTCTACCCAGCACTCAGGGTTCTTCCCACTGTTTATGTTCTATATCCCTTTGCATCTAGTTAACCCCATCTACTGAGCATCTATAGAACTTCCCTTTGCCATCAGTCTCTAGACATCCTTTCCAGAAAGTTTAAAGAACATAGAAAGCTACAGAGGATCAAAAACATAAAGTTCCTGAGATGCCTGCTTTCAACATGGTTTTTGTGACAAATAAGTTAACCTGCTAATAGAGCATCCAGGAAAATATAAGCGTTAACATGGAAAGCCACTTTCCTATCTCAGAATCCAGAGTCTCAGAGATGGGTTGCCTTTTCAGTAGGCTGTTCTCCACATGCCCCATTCCCAGTTATTTCTTACCCTTACTTTTTTTTTTAACCAGTTTCTGGCCAGTGATAAATATCAATGCAACCTGAATGAAAGGGCGAGAAAGTAACTGTATTTATAATAACCACTTTTACTTAAGTAGAGAGAGAAAAGAATTGTCCTGTGATCCTGAAATAATACTTCTTTGTGATCCAATATTATACACAAATTCATGGTATGTATTTCTTCTGGTATTATGTTTGTTGTTATTAAAATCTCTTAAATCAGCTTTCCCTACTATACTCCATGACAGAAACTTCAGTCAAATAAAGAAAAAAATTATGGTATAACTATAATTATTTCTATTTTCTCCACTATCTATTACTAATAACAAAACAGTTATTTATTTATTTGCTTGCTTATTTATTTATATAAGAATATCATCTCAGGACTCAATACATTGATTTTTTTAGTTTTAATTTAAACTATTTCTTAACATAAAAATGATAGAATTTTATGTTCTAGATAAAAATTTCATAGATAATGAAAGATTGAACACATTAAAATATGTAATATACATGAACAAAATGTCATAATGCAACCCATTGTTTTGTATAATTAATACACGCTACCGTTTACCGGAAGATACACTACATACTATCAAAGGAGAAAGGTAAACACAAAACCAGCTACAAACCCTTCAATCTACAAGGGTGACCTGCCTGCAAGTGCAGTAGTGTACAAAGCTTATAGGAGTAACAAACCACTATCTGATTAGCTTTAAGGCCCACTGCATGAGATGGAACCCACACCTGACACTACTCAAGTGGCCATGGATCTGAAATCAGATAGACCAGGGCCTAGGTGAAAACCAAACACTACTGTTCTGCTAAAGGAACATAGTCATAAATGACTCGTAACAACATCTTTGAAGGTTCTTTGTCTCATAGTGCTTTGTCAGAAAAATTTTAAACCTTAACTGTCCTTTGTGTCTGTATTACAGCTTCCATTTTTGTGGTTTTATGGGATTTCTGTGTGTCTGTATGTCTGTATCTATATGTGTTTCTTATGTTTTTTCTTTGGTTCTTTTTTTTTCTTATCTTAGTCACTGTTCTATTGCTTCAAAGAAACCCCATGACCAAAGCAACTCTTACAAAAAGAAAGCACTTAATTAGTGGCTTGCTTACAGTTTCAAAGGTTTAATCCATTATTACCATGGCAGAGAGCATGGTGGCATGCAGGTGTGGTGTTGGAGAAGTAGCTGAGAGCTACATCTTGATCAACAAGCAGAAAGAGAAAGCCTAGGCCTGGCATGGGCTTTTTAAACCTCAAGCCCACTCCCAGTGAAACACCTCTTCCAACAAGGCCATACCTACACCAACAAGGCCATGTCTCCTAATCGTACTAATCCTTTTAAATGGTGCCACTCACTGGTGACTAAGCAGCCAGATATATATGAGCCTGTGAGGGCCATTCTTATTCAAACCATGCTTTCTTTGTTTGTTTAGTCCTATTCTGGTTTGTTTTTATTTTATCTTATTTTATTACATTACTATTCTTTAAATACCTGTTCATTTCCTAAGAAGAGAAAGGGTGTGGATTCAGATAGGAAGGTAGGCAGAGAGGATACCAGAGGTGTTGGGGGAGGGGAACCATAATCAGAATATATTTTATGAAAAAAATCTATTTTCAACAAAATTAAAATGGGGTAAAAATATATACACCAATAATTTTAAACCATAAAAGTGGTACTTAAAACTGGAATATTATGCAATGTTTAATACACACATACATGTCATGATGTTTAAAGACGGCTAAGCACCTTTATCTCCTCAAACACTCATCATTTCTTTATGGTGAAGACCTTCTAAACCCTTCCTCCCAGCTTTTTGAGGTGCACACCAATTGCTGTTATCTACGGTCACCCTGTTGTACAACATCTTGTTCCGATAGTTCATCATCCACCAATCAACACCTTCCCGTCATCACTCCTCCCCTACTCTCCCTGGATCTGGTCATCATTCTTCTCTTGACTGTGCTCAGTTTCTCATATGAATGAGATGACACAGTGTCTGTCTGTCTTTCTGTACCTGACCCATTTCACCTCACAAAATCATCTCCACTGTCATCCGAATCATTTTAGCTCTTAAAGCTGAGGTAAGCAACAAGGAAATTTGCTTAATGTAACTGTACTACTACTTGCGTTCTTGAATTTCAAGAGATGTTTTTGAAATGAAGTTTCACTGTGTTGCCAAGGCTAGCCTCAAAATGACAGGTTCAAGCAATCCTTTCACCTCAGCCTCTTGGGTAGCTAGAATTTATACACATGAACCATTATGCCCCGAAAGGGTTTTTTTTTTTATTTAAAATGTAAAGCATAAATCTGTGGGTAAAATCAGTGGGTTGAACATTATTGCTTCTCCTTGACCTCCTGAAATCTCACTAAAATAAAAGGAAAGAATTTAAAACTATAAATCCACAAAAAAAGAGAAATGATTACAGCATATGGAAGATATCAACAAAATCTAGAAGCTGACAAGCGATAAATGAGGAATTGTATAATAGACTAGAGAAAAATGAGGCTTGAATCCATAATGGGAAATCCAATAAGAAGTAAGCTAATTATATGTCAAAAGTTTGATAAGTTACAGAACCTTGGAAATTCTTAAGAGTTGAATAAACCAGACATCACTGAGTCCATTTAACTTGAACTTTAAAGTGAGAACCTTGGCTCAAAGTCCTTAGAACCCTGGTGAATTTCACCCATCTACTCAGCTAGGGCATGAAGCATGGAAGACCAGAGACAACACAGGAAGTACAGAGATACGGTGACATTGAGAGGTCAATATACAGCTAGAACTCTGGTCCCAGATAGGCCCCCTGGACAGTGATCTCAGTCCCGTCATCCTGGCAGGAGAGTCAAGAATTCCTCTTTGAAGAATGAGTCTGATGGAAAGGCTACAGATATTGACATTTAAAGATCCCTTTAGAGGAAGGCGCAGACTGTTTATCAAAGCACACAACTTGGGCATTCAATGCAATAAGCACTTAGAATTTCCACTCACAGTGTAGAGCTTCTATTCCACATTTGAAGACCTTATTCATAAAAATGAATAGTGCCACTGATTCCAATTGTGAGAAAAATCCTTACACACACACACACACACACACACACACACACACTCACTCAAACACAAACCAGACCATGACAAAAAAAGACTCACCAAGAAAAAGAACTCGGAGGACAGAAACAAGTGAAAAGGAGAAATAAGGAAAGCCTCTGTGTTTGCTGTGGCACTGTTCAGCCCAGCCCTGGAGTCCATCTCTGCATCTGCCCATGTGGGAACTGAAAATGAGGCAGATACACACAATGAGGAATTATTCAGCCGCTCGGAACAAATCACATCGTTTGTAAGAAATGGATGGAAAGAGAGATCAAGCTGTTACGTGACATAAACCAGAGCTGCAGAGATGAATATAGCGTATTCTGTAGGTGCCAACAGAGAGCTAGGGGAGGAGAGAACATCATTCAGGTTCTCGGAGGAAGAAAGTCCTGTCATTTGCAACAACACTGATAAACTTCAGATGATATTATTCTATGTGAAATAACCAAGACACAGAAGGACAAAAACATAGTATATCACTTATAGTTATATTAAAATATAATATGAACATATGAAAATGGTTAAATATGTAAAAATTAAGTGAACATATTTCTTTTAAAAATGTTAGTATACTAAATGATTGGTTTCATTGTAACATTTTCATAGATGGATGTCATTGTGTTTTACTGATGTTCACACTTTCATTAAGTTCCTGTTTTCCCTCCGATCCACTTCCCTTCACTGGGTAGTCCACTTCTGCTTTCATTTCATCTCTCTGTCTGTCTCTCCACCCATCCATCTACCATCTACCTATAATCTAGATTCTGGATTGAGAAGAAATGTGGTGTTTTCCTTTCTGACTCCCCCATTGCTCTCTCTTACTCCTTTGCCCCCTTCCCCCACTGAACTCCTTATTCCCACATAAACCTCCTATTTTCGGGTCATTTTTACATATTCTAGCTTCTGCATATGAGAGAAAACATACAAAATTTGCATTTCAGAATCTGGCTGATTTTGCTTAACATGATGCTCTCACATTCTATCCCTTTTACTGCAAATAAAAATTTCATTTTTCTTTATGGAAGGATAAATTTCCATTGAGTACATACATATACCACATCTTCTTTGTCTATTCCCTTGTAGATGGATAGGTAGTTGATTACATTTCCTGGCTGTTAGGAATAGAGCAACAGTAAACATGGATGTGTAGCTATATCTTGTAGCAGGAGTCTTAAAAGTTCTTACTAATAAAATCAAACCTCAGCCAGGTATTGGGGTGAACACTGGAAGGTCAGAGAGACAGAATAAGCCACAGCTACCTCACCTCACCGGATCCTCAGCTGGTCTTGTTTCCTCAGACTGGAGGCCTCTGAGTCCTCATCCAGAATGGGTCTCAGCTGAACTGCTGCTAGAATCCTGAATGCTTAACCAGCCAAATGCTTAACCAGGCCAAATGCTTCTAGTTTCTGGTCCTCACGCCTTATATACCTTTCTGCTTTCTACCACTACTCCCTGGGATTAAAGGCTCGCTTTCTAGGATTAAAGGCATGTGTCACCATGCCTGGCCATTTCCAGTGTGGCCTTGAACTCACAGAGATCCAGAGGGATTTCTGTCTCTGGAATGCTAGGATTAAAGGCGTGTGCTACCACTGCCTATCCTCATGTTTAATATTGTGGCTGTTCTGTTCTCTGACCCCAGATAAGTTTATTAGCATACACAATATTTTGGGGAACACAATACCACCACAATCTCTCTTGGTATGCTTGCTTGGGTTGTTTCCGGCATCTACTCAAGAGTGGTATAGCTGGGTCATGCTCTAGGCTTATTTTTATTTTTTTAAGGTACTGCCATACAGAATTCTACACTGGCCACAGCAGATTACATTCCCACTAGTGGTGTATAAGGATTCATTATCTCTACATCCTCCCCAGCAATTCTTGCCATTCATTGTCTTGAATGTGACCAGTCTGGCTCGAGTGAGATAGAATCTCAATGTAGTTTTCATTTGCATTTTCCTGGTGACCAGTGATGTTGAACATGTCTTCGTGTACTGACTAGGCAGTTTGTATTTCTCCTTTTAAGAACTGTCTTTTCCCATTTACAGATAGATTGTGGGACCTTGTAGACTATAGTTATTAATCTTTTATCCAACACACAGTAGGCTGTTTCTCACACTGCTGGACATCACCTTTGCTGTGAAGAAGTTTTTGAACTGCCTGCAATCCATTTTTGTCAGTTCTTGGGATTGTTTCCAAAGCTATTGCAGTACATTCCAGAAAGTCTCTGCCTATGTTTTCCAGATTTTTAAAAATAAAACAGTTTTATGGTGATATTTTATTTGTACTGAAATGTGATTTTATTTGTATGTTAATAAATAAAGTTGCCTGGGGGTCAGAGCTAATAGCAAGCAATAGCAGAAGCTGGGTGGTGGTGGTGGTGGTGGTGCACACCTTTAATCCAGATCACATGACAGACAGATCTCTGTGTGTTCAAGGATACAGCCAGAATGGAGACAAAAAAAAGGTGCCAGAAAAAAGCACAAGAAAACAGACACAGAGACACATACATTGACACACAGAGAAATCCCATAAAAACATAAAAGCCAGAAACCATAATATATAAGCAAAAGACATGAGAGGTAAGAAAAATGCCCAGACAGAGCACTATGAGACAAAAAAAACCCTCCTAAAATGTCATTGCATTTGTTTTGTGTTGGCCATCTACTGCTGGGCATGGGATCTGCCCTCAAGTGTGGTTTGTATACTCAGTGAGACTCTGCTGGACAAAACTAGTTTTTCCTTTGCAAGCATTTATCAGATAGATAATAGGATGAATTCTGGGTTACAAATGGGGACTTGGGTTCACTTCCCCTCTCAGTGCTGGAAAATCATCTGGCTTGGATCTGTGCAGGCCCTGTGCACGCTGCAACAGTCCCTGTGAGTTCATGCGCGTGCAAGTCCTGTGGTGTCTAGAAGGCCTTATTTCTGTAGTGTCTTACACCCCCTCTGACCCTTACAGTCTTTACACCTCCTCTTCTCTGAGCCCTGAGGGAAGGGACTTGATGAAGACATCCCATGTAGGACTGAGTGTTCCAAGGTCTTGCAGTCTCTGCACATTTTCCGGTTGTGGGTCTCTGTATTTGATCCCATCTACTTCAGGAGGAAGTTTCTGATGATGGCTGAGCAAGATGCTGATCTATGAGTACAACAGAATGCTGTTAGGAGTCATTTTATTGCTATACTTTTTTTTTTTTTTTAGCAGAACAGTCGTATTTAGTTTTCACCGCAGTCCCTGGCCTGTCCGGTCTCAGGTTCCTGGCCATCTGAGCAATGCCGGGTATGGGTTCCGTCTCATGGAGTGGGCCTTACATCATCCAATAAGATAGCGGTTGGTTGCTCCAGTGACTCTTGTGCCACTGTTTCACTGGTGTATTTGGCAGATATGCCGCCATGGTAGAACACGGAGTTTGTAACTGGCTTGATGTTTACCTTCCTTCTCTGGTAACACGCAGAGTACCTTCCAGTACCATGAACACTAGTCAGTAGAGGTGAAGGCCCTAGGTAGGCACCAGCTAGACTTCTCTGCGTCCAATGAGTTGTATAGGTGTTGTCTTCATCAATAAGGCCCTGATATCAGTTTGTGGAGAGCAACCAATAAACTTGGCAATAGCCTGCATTGTCTGGGGGCTTCCATGGTGTGTCTTTTACCAACAACAATCTCTAGGTAACTAGAGATTTCATTTGACAGCAAGAGGTGTCTAGCTGGGGCTTTGTCTCCCCTATTATTTGGTGATTTGATTTAGATGTCTTTCATATATGTATGTATTTTAAGAAGCTTGCTCTTGCTGCAGATGGGAACAAATACAGAGACCCACAGCTAGATATTACACAGAGAGAGAGACCTTGGAATACACAGCTCTAAATGGGATGTCTCCACCAAGTCTTTCCCCTCAGAGCTCAGGGAACCCTGCAAAAGAGGAGATGGAAAGAATGTAATATCCAGAGAGGAGAGAGAATACCAGAACAAGTCCTTCTAAATCAACTGAGCAACGTGCATATGAACTCACAGACCTCAAATGGTCCTTTGTTTTAACTATCCCTTCCTTATTCATTCCTTTACCCCTTTCTTCCATTCTATACTCCATTTTATCCTCCTGATCTAGTCTTCCCTTCTCCTATCTATCCATAACCATATATTCTATTTCCCCTTCCTCAGGGGATCCTTCACTCCCCCGATCCCTTACTCTACATCTAACTTCTGTGGTTATATGGATTGTAACTTTTTTATTGAAGATTTAACAGCTAACATCCACACATATGCCAATACATACCATATTTGACTTTTTGGGTCATCCTGGCCTTCAAATATTATTATTTATTTTTTTTAAAGCTGAGTAATACTTCGTTGTGTAAATGTACCACATTTTATTTATCCATTCTTCTGCTAACATCCATCTAGGCTGTTTCCATTTGCTGACTGTTATTAATAGAGCAGCAAGAACATGGGTGAGCAAGTGTTTCTATGGTAGGATATAGAGTCCTCTGGGTACCCAAAAGTGGTATAGCTGGATCTTGAGGTAAATATATTTCCATTCTCCTGAGGAACTGCAACACTGATTTCCACAGTGGCTGTATAAGTTTGCACTCCCACCAGCAATGGATGAGTGTTCTTTTTACTCCACATTCTTACCAGCATGGGCTGTCATTTGTTTTATTGATTTTGGCCATGCTGGCTGCTGTAAGTTGAAATCTCAGTAGGTTTGATTTGCATTTCCCTGATGACTATGGATATTGAACATTTCTTTAAGTGCTTCTCGGCCGTTGATATCTCCTCATTTGAGAATTCTTTGCTTAGATCTGTAGCCCATTTTTAAATTGGATTGTTTGTTTTCTTAATGTCCAGTTTTTAGAGTTCATTATATATGTTTAGTCCCGTATCAGATGTGTAGTTGGTTAAAAAAAATCTTTTCTCATTCTGTAGGCTACTGCTTTGAATGATGGCATTCTTTGCTGTGCAAAAGCTTCTCGGTTTCATGGGGTCCCATTTTTTTTTTAAATTGATGATCTTAGTGCTTATGCCATTAGTGTTCTGTACAAAACTCTTTTCCTGTGCCAATGAGTTCAAGACTGTTCCCCAATTTCTCCTCCATCAGATTCAGTGCATCTGGGCTTATTTTGAGGTCTTTGATCCATTTGGAATTGAGTTTTGTGCAGAGTGATAAGTATGGGTCTATTTGGTGTCTTGAACACACAGCCGTTCAGTTTGAAGAGCACCATTTGTTTTTCCAGTGTGTATTTTTGGCTTCTTTGTATAAATCAGGTGTCCATAAATGTGTGGACCTAGGTCTGGGTTTTCAGTTTCACTGATCAACATGTCTGTTTTTATGCCAACAACTGCTGTTTTTATTACTATAGCTCTATAGTATATTTTGAGATGAGGGGTAGTGAGACTTCCAGAGGTTCTTTTATTATTCAGGTTGGTTTTAACTATTCTGGGTTTTGTGTTTCCACATGAACCTGAAGATTGTCCTTTCAATTTCTGTGAAGAATTGTGTTGAAATTTTAATAGGGATTGCATTGAATCTGTAGATTATTTTTGGTAGGAGGGCCATTTTCACTATATTAATCCTACCAACACATAAACATGGGAGATTTTTCTCTCCTCTAATATCCTTTTCCCCATAGTAGAGTGAGAAAGTCAATGAGAAAACAACAAAGCCACAACCACAATAAGATACAAAAAGACACCAACAATTTCCCGGGACAAAGTACAAGTTGGCACTCCCTCCAGGGGCAGGGGGAGATACCCCAAAACACTCCTAACGGGTTGCTTAATGCTCAGGAGAGGCTCCTGATCACTTCCCGGAGGAGGCTGCTGAAACCAAATGGTCACCTCTGAGGTGGCCTCAAATGGCTCAGGATGAGGGGGTCCCTTGCCCAAATGGCTCAGAACCAGGGGGTCCCTTGCCCAAATCAGGGAAGGAGGCGTCCCTCTTTCCCTTCCAGGATCACTGTCCGGGCACATCTGTTCCAGCGAGAGCCTGCAAAAGTACAAATCAGTCGACTGGCACAAAACGAAGTAACAAGACAGAGACACAAACAAGACAGAGACATAAACAAGACAGAGACATAAACAAGACAGAGAATGCTATTACCGATCGGTCCAGATGGACCTCTGGAGCTCTTAGGGGTCCCGGCAGGGGGTCTCTGGGGATCCCAGACAAGCCCCCAAATGTTGTGCCCAGATCGTGACCCCCAGAGAGACCACTGAGGACGAGCACAGCAGAATGCAAAAGCAAGGTTTATTTCCATTACAAGTCACTGCAACAGGGAACTCGTCTCAAGCACTCACTGGTCTGCACTCAAATATAGTTTATCCTTCTCAGATCTCTGATAGTACTGATTGCTAGGCTAGCTCTAACTTTGTCAGCATGGCAACATCAGACAACCAGATCCTTCTGTAAGCCTATAGCTGACTTGTTAGCTCACTTTTAAGAAAATGTTCTAAGATATAAAAGTTTAAATAAGTCATAAAGGTTCAGATATGAGTCTAAAATGAAATATGTTTCAGATTACTCTCCTGTTCTATGGTTCAGAGCTTAACATTTAGGAGTCCTCATGAGCTGGTAGAGCAATGACTACTTACTGTTCAGTCACAAGCTCAACATTTTGGATTTATTCTAGATGTCATCTAAATATGTCTAAATGTAAACCTAAAAGTGCTTCTCACCAGGTCAAAAATCCCTGTCCAATTTATACCTGGCTTTCTGGACAGAAGGAAAATGCACAAGCTTTTAACCCAAATCTGTAGTTCTTGTTGGGACTCAAAGGTATGAGTCCACTTCTGCTGTTTTACAGATACCCATTACCTGCTTTGTCTACAATATGGATTTCAGTACAGATTGGTAATACTAATGTATCTAAAACTTTTATGTCATTTTGTAAGTAGGCCTCAAAGGATCAAAAGAGTCATAAAACCTAGACCCACTTCACAGAGGTCAAAAGGACCCCAGATAAGTATTCCTAAATATGGTATTTTTCCTCTCTCCTGGTCTTGGGATGCCTGCTTTTCCCAGTTACTAAGGGTATGGACCAAATAGGTTCATAAATTTTAACTACTGTTCCTAGTTTAAATTTGTCTCAACAGATCTCCACTTGGCTGGCAGTCACCTCCAAACTTCAGTTGCTGACTACACTGCCCCAGACGACTGTGAGCTCCAGACTTGCTAAAAGCTGATGCGGACCAGCCCAGCTAACATGATTCTTCCCTGTCCCTATGGGGTCAGGCAGCTACATGCTTCTGACGAATGCCCCTTGCCCAGTCTTTGACCAGCTTTTCAACCTTATGGGCGCCCCCCCCCCCCCCGACAACTGTGTCCCAATGCCAGCTCGAAGCAGTTCCAGAAGAGAATATGTCGTCCCATGTTCCCTCTTCAGATAAGGCTGAAATGCTGGGTCAAAAAAAAAACCAAAAGCAACAAACAAACAAACAAAACCTCCCTGACATAGAGGCAAAATGGCCATTATTAACTAATTTCTAGTCTAATAGGCCCCGCCATGATTCTTATTATCTTACTCATCTTCGGGCCCTGTATCCTTAACAGACTAGTACAATTTATGAAACAGGCTGGGCACCACACAGCTCATGGTAAAACGGGGTTATACTCAAGTCGGGACCACCGAATATGAGTCATATGCAGACCCCGAAGTGAGAACATGGGAATCTCTTGAATTAGAACAAGTTAGGGGCCCATGATTGAGCCCCTCTAGGGCCAATTGAAGGGGCGAATGAAAGACCCCCACCAAAGACCCAGACACAGTTCCCCCAGAAACCCAAAAGAGCTGAGGGAAAAGATATCTTAAAAATAAACAGAATTGAGTCAGTTTCCCCCTTCCTGGAGAGGGTGAAGTCAGGTGTTTTCAAAAGAACAAAGTCAGGATGTCTGGTGATGACCGATTAACCAGGAGATGTCCCTCTCCGGAGATAACATGACCAGGCCCCGGAGATGGGTTGTAAAACTCCTGACAGGGCAAACAGGTAAGCTGAAATAAGACAAAGTCCAGGCCCAGAAAAAAAACTGGACCAATCGAGGATGAACCCGTACTAACCCCCTCCTCTCTAAGAAATTTTGTGGGTTTTGCCTATAAAAACTATCTTCCCCAAGAAAGAGTAACTCCTCCCTGCCTCACTGCCAGTGAATGCTTGAGGTGAGTTCCTTGTTGCGGCAACTTGTAATGGAAATAAACCTTGCTTTTGCATTCTGGTATGCTCGTTCTTAGTGGTCTCTCTGGGGGTCACGATCTAGGCACAACAGTTTCCCTGATTTCTTTCTCAGTCCATTTGTCATTTGTATATAGGAGGGCTACTGGTTCCTATGTTGATTTTTGTATCCTGCTACTTTGCTGAAAGTCTTTATCAGCTGTAAAATTTCCCTGGTGGAGTTTTTAGGGTCACTTATATATAAAATTATATCATCTGCAATAAAAGATACTTTGACTTCTTCCCTTCCAATTTTTATTCCCTTCATCTCCCTCAGTTGTCTCCTTGCTCTAGATAAGGATTTAAGTATTATATTGAATAGGTATGGCAGGAGTGGACAACTTTGACTTGTTCCTGATTTTAGTGGAAACAAATGTAGTTTAGATAGATATACGATCTCCAAATGCTTCAGAGACCTACAAAAATGGCATTTAAGATGTTTAATAACCTAAGACTTTTCATGACAGTGAGACACATCTGGTCCTCACAACATCAATCTACTTCATAAAAGGATGATAGGCATCGAAGAACCTCCATATGGAGTTTTCTTTCATTGTGTCAAAGCTAGCCATTTGAGCAAGAAACTATCCTTGCCTCAACTGCTGACAGTATAACATCCAACCTGGACATGCAAGACACAAAGGAAAGTGACAGCTGAACTTTGCCAAGACAAAGTGAGACAGTCTTTCTAAATTTCTGCTTCACAGAAAAGTCTGTCAGCTATTCGAGGCCTGTAGGCTGAAGATGGGTGCCTCAGCATTGTAGAGGAAACTTGGGTGACTCTCCAGGCAGCCAGATGTCTCTGTAGTTTTAGAAGTCGCTTGCTCTGCACTTCCTGTTTACTTAGGTAATATTATACCCTTCTAAGGTCTTTGATGGAGTTGAAGAATAAATAGTTATAGTTATAAGTTTTCCTTAGTTATGATAGAAGATAAATTAGGTATAAAACTTTGGACTCACTAAGATAGGATAAATAATGGAGTATTTTCTCTGAATTGGTCAAATACAAATGGACTGGATATTGTAAATGTAATTTTTACTTGGTAATTGTTCTGTTGTATATAGTTTTACTTTATTAAAGTTAATATCCTTCCTTTTTATTTACACAAAAGGGGAAATGTTGTAGAGTAGAGTATTTGTTTAACTATGTTTTTAAAAAAAAAATAAAAACTTGCTTTGTGTCCAAGTATGTGATCAGTTTTGGAGAAAGTTCCATGAGTTTCTGAGAAGATACATTCTTTTATGTCTGGGTGAAATATTCTATAAATATCTCTTAGGTCCATTTGATTTCTGATGTCATTTAATACCATCATTTTTCTGTTTAGGTTTGGTCTAGATGACCAGTCTATCGGTGAAAGTGGGGTGTGGAAGAAAGCTCCTAATCACCTTGTGAGGGTCAATATGTGATTTTTAGCTATAATGTGTTTCTATTATAAACTTGTATGAACTTGGGTTTCCTTGGGTTTAATATAAATGTTTAGAATTGCAATATCTTCTTAGTGGATTCTTTTTCCTTTGATGAGTACATAATGTCCTTCTCCGTCTCTTCTGATTAGTTTTGGTTTGAAGTATATTTTGTCGGATATTAAAATGGCTACACCAGCTTGCTTCTTTGGTCCTTTTGCTTAGAAAATCTTTTGCCATCCTTTAAACTGAGGTGATAGCTATCCTTGATGGTAAGACATGTTGTTTTGGATGCTGCAGAAAGATGAATCCTGTTTTCACATTCATTTGCTAGTCTGTGTCTTTTTACTGTGGAATCGGGGCCTTTGATGTTGTGAGTTACTAGTGAGCAGTGTTTGTCAGTTTGTATTATTTACAATTTTTATTTAATAGTCTGATATTACTTATTCCTTGTGTTTTCTTGGGCTGATTAATCTTCTCAGGTTGAAGTTTTCCTTTTAACACCTTCAATAGAGACGGATTTATAAATAGATATTTTAGAGTTGGTTTTATCATGGAATGTTTTTCTTTATCCATCCCTTGTGATTGAAAGTTTCCCAGGGTATAGTAGTCTGGACTGGCATCTGTGGTCTCTTCGAGTCTGTAGAACATCCATCCAGGCCTTTCTGGCTTTCAGAGTTTCCATTGAGAAGTCAGATGTAATTCTAATAGGTCTGCCTTTATGTGTCACTTGGTCTTTTTCCCTGGCAGCTTTTAATATTCTTTCTCTGTTCTGTATGTTTAACATTTTGATTACTATGTGTCATGGGGAATTTCTTTCCTGATCCAATCTACGTGGTGTTCCATATGTTCCTTGATAGGCACCTTCTTCTTTAGATTAGAGAAATTTTCTTCTATGATTTTGTTTTGTTGAAAACAATTTCTGTGCCTTTGACCTAGGTACCTTCTACTTCCTCTACTCTATTATCCTTTGGTCTCTTCATAGTATCCCAAATTTCCTGGCTGTTTTGTGCCTGAACTGTCTTTTAGATTTAACATTTTCTTTGACTGAGGTATCCACTTCTTCTATCTTGTCTTTAATGCCTAAGATTCTCTCTTCTGTCTCTTGTACTTCGCTGGTGAGGCTTACTTCTGAGGCTTTTGTTTGACTTCCTAAGTTTTTCATTTCCAGTTTTACCTCAGTTTTCTATTTTACTTTCATGTCTTGAACTGTGTTCATCACTTCATCCCCACTGTTTGTGTTTTCACAGACTTCATTAAGGGATTTATTCATATCCTCTTTAAGGTCCTTAGACATATTCATAATAGCTATTTGGAATTTGTGATTCAGTTATATTATATTTCTCAGTGTCAACTGTAGTAGGGTTGCTGGGTTCTGGTGGAGTCATATTGTCTTGGGTGTTAATGAATGTGTTTTTGCACTGGTGTCTAGACATCTGGGTTTGGGGTGATTTGTAGGTGCTGATACCTGGTCTTATCTTGGTTGGGTAGGTGTCCCACTCCTTGGTTTCTGTTGTCCTCTCTGGATCTTAGGAAGTGTGGTGGCTGTGAGTTACTTGATAGGGAGTGTTTTTTAATCTCTGCCAGGTGTGTCTACCAGGGGTTGGGTATTTGGGTTGGCACAAAGGAATGGAGATGGGCTAGAAGGGGGTTGAAAGGGTTCACAGGGAGGAGGAAAGCTGGGTCTGCCAGAGGGTTCAGCAGAGTCCCCAGGGAGTGGAGTGAGAGAACAAAGACTGGCTCTTACAAGTTGTCAGCTACAGGCCTGGGAGTGAGACTGCAAATTGAAAGTGGGAGATAGGAAGGAGAGTCTTCACCTATCTGATTCTCAGGCTGCTGTGACCAGCAGGTTCCCAAATAGAGAAGGCCTCCAGGTATTGGCAGCTGACACAAAAGGACAGGTGGTGGGGGGGGGGTTGGGTCCTTTGTGAGGGTCTGCAGAGTTCCCGGGGAATTTGTTTTCTAGGTTTTCTCTGTGTTTTCTTCTAGCAGTCTCAGAATTTCAGGTCTTACACTAGGTCTTTGATATGTTTTATATTGAATTTTGTGCAGGCTAAGTGAAAGGAATATAGTTCATTCATCTACATCCAGACACTCTGTTCTCCCAACACCATTTGTTAAAGAGGCTATTTTCTCCTGAGTATGTTTTTGGCATCCTTGTCAGAAATCAAGTAGCTATAGTTTCATAAATTTATTTCTGAATGCTGTATGCTATTCCATCAGTCAACGTATTTGTTTTTGTGCTAGTATTATGCTGGTTTTGTTACTATGGCTCTATAGTATAATTTGAAATAAAGTACTATGATTCCTCCGGCATTGCTTCATGCTCATAATTACTTTGACTATTCAGGGGTTCTTCTGTTTCCATATAAATTTTAAGATAATTTCTCCTAATTATGTACAAAAATGTCCCTGGAATTTTTGATGGGGATTGCATTGATTCCTCTTTTCATAACATACTCATTTCCACAATATTGATTCTTCTAATGTGTGAGTATTAGAGGTCTATCCATCTTCTAGCATCCACTTCAATTTTACTCCTAATTATTTAAGTTTTCTTTGTCAAACTCTTTCATCTTTTTGGTTAGGTTTGCTTCTAGGTATTTTTAATCTATTGTGAGTGCGATCTTTTCCCTGCTTCCTTTCTCAACGTGTTATTGCTGTATAGAAAAGCTGCTGACTTTTTTTTTTTTGCTTTAGTTATTTTTTGTTTTTTCCATAATATTTTACTGTTTATTTGGGAATTTTACATCATGAACCCCCAGCACTCTCACTTCCCAGTCCTCTCAGATCCATCCCCCACTCTTGGGACCTCCCCACCCACCTCCCCTACCCCCACCCCCACAAAAAAAGGAAAAAGAAAACAACAACAATAACAGCAACAGCAAGTTCAATTTGTGCTGCCCTTATACTTACTGGAGCATGGTCAAACTCCCTGTGGCTAGCCCCTTAAAAAAAAAAAAACAAAAAAACTGAGTCCTTCCCCACCCCCACCGAAGCCAGAAGCCATCAGTTGTGCAGAGCTACACTTCAGTATCCTTATCACAATTTTTAAGAGTTCTCTTCAATGGCTTCCTGTCTAGGCTGATGCTTTGGGGGGTGGGTAGGAGTTGTCACAGAAGCCTTCTATGTCCCTCTTTCTCAGCTGTGAGTCTGCAGTCATCAATGCCATGACAAAGATAGTTTCCTTGCCCTTTACAGTCAGCAGGAGCATGGATCTTGTACTTATGCATGGTTTCTGCCAACAGCAGAGATCACAGTCATTCACATGGTCTCAGGAGTCAGCACATAACAAGGACCTCAGCATGGTCTTCCAGTGGCGGTACAGGCCACAGACACCACCACAGCCCTCAGCAGCAGCACAGGCCCTAGACATCACCATAACCTCAAATGGCAGTGCAGATAATATGGCCTGCAGAGGCAGTATGGCTCACAGACCATGGCATCCCAGACCATGGACATCCACATGGCTTTTGGTGGTAACATGGGCCATGGACATCAACACAGACCCTGGCTGCAGTAGGACCACCACAGACACAGACCTGGACCTGAGCAGCAGCATGGACCTTGACATCACCATGGCCCCAGTTGGTAGCACAGGCCACTCACATCAAAACTCTGCTGACTTTTGAATGTTGAATTTTGTACTATGCTATTTTGGTAATCATATTTATAAGATCTAAACCTCTTTCTGCTAGTCGTTTAGGTCTTTTAAGTTTAGGATCATACCATCTGCAAATAAGGATAATTAGAGCAAACATATTTACCAGCACATGGGTCCAAGAAGAAATCACAAGGAAAATTTAAGGAGACTTCAAAGTGGATATTAATGATAGCATAGCACATCAAAGCATGTGCCATAAAACTAAAGGAAAGCCTAAAGGGAATTCTCTAGCTTTGAGTCTTTGCACTATGAAAAACCAAAATATAAAGAAAAAAATTATGTCATTTCCTATAAGAAAATAGAAATGTAACCCTTTGCATTTTTTAAAAAATATATCATTTTAATAATATTTTATTAATTCTTTGATAATTTTGTGTGTTTGATCAGATTCATCCAACTCTCCTCCCAGATCCAGATCCATCCCTTTCTCCCTAACGTCTCCTCCACGTCACATTTTTTTTAAAGAGACTGTCTCACAGCAGATGCGCTAGTCCTCTGGCTGTTCTCTACCCACTTTTCCGCAGTGTTCCCTGAGCCTTAGTTATAGAGGTTGTGTTGTAAATGTATTAATAGGGGTGGGCACCCGCAATCCATCAGTTCCCCTCTGCATCTTGACCAGTTGTGACTTTCTGTAATGATCTACTGCAGAAACAGGTTTCTTTAACGAGGGACGAGAGCTGCTCTTATCTGTGGGTATAAGAATAAGTTTTTACATTGCAGTTAGAGATTTGACTAGTTTAGGAAAGTGGCAGTAGTACAATTTCTTTTAAGCTCCTTGACCTCCCCAACTAGAGGTAGTAAGCTAAGTTTACCATTCCAGGCATGAATTCCCTCCCAGTGGATAAAGCTTAAGCCCAATCAGGTGACTTTCAGTTACCTCCAAAACATAAGTGCCACTTTTGCGACTTTCAGAATATCTTGCCGTGCTGGTCATTGTTGTGGTTTGGAGCATTGCAGCTGGACTCTTGATACCTTTCCTACCTTGGCGGCTTGCCTTGCTCCTTCCAATACTATGAGAGCTAGTCCTCGGGGAGGAGGCTTCCTGTTCAAATGCAGGTCGATTCCTCCAAGATTTATGTCCAAAGTGTAGTGTCTTCAGCAATGGGGTCTTACCTTCTTTCTCTAGAAGGCAACCTAGGCCAACAGCAATACCCTATATTGTCTAGGAGTCTCTTAGACTTCCCTCTACCCTTGTGAAAAGCAGAAGTCCTTAGGAAAGAAAAGACATGAACAGTGAATGGAAACATCAACAGAGCCTAGTTATTGGTCAAAGTTTTTAATCCCTGCCTTTCTAAAGAAACCCCAGTAAGAAAGCAAAATGGCAGCCCACAAACTGATAGGAAAAGTTTGCCATGCACATATCTGACAAAGCCCTTCTATCCAGAAGATATAAAGAATCTTAAATTCAGTTACAATGAAGTAAACATCCTAACTAAAGTGAATACTGGCAACTGGGTTAAAACAACACTTCACAGTAGAACATTCACCAATTATTGCCAATAAGCATGTGAAAATAGGCCCAACACTGTAAGTCATCAGACATGTTCAACTTAAAAATACATTGAGATTCGCTTTGTTTCCACAAGAACTGCCAGAATTTAAAAATACTAAACATATCAAATATTGGAGAAAATGTGAAGCAACCAAAATTCTACTCAGTGTTGGTGGAAAACAATTCTGTAGTCACTTTAACCAACACTGAGATGTTCCCTTACACAGTTGCATCTGCTCTTACTGTAAGACTCGGCAATCCCATTCCCCGGTACTTGCTTGGCTCTTTGTCCACGGAAAGAACTGTGTAATAATGTCCACACTGCGGCTTTGGTGGCTCACATCTGAAGTCCCAACATTCAGGAAGCTGTGGCAGGAGGATTAAGTGTGAAGACAGGCTGGACTATATAGTGAGGTCTAGGCCAAGCTGGAACACAGAGACTTTCTCTTAAAAAAAAAAAA
>CABHPQ010168764.1:33795-58398 GCA_902168405.1 Peromyscus aztecus
GTTCATAAAATATATAAAGATGGAAGGTATAAAATATATAAGGATGGAAGAAAGGAAAGAGAGAAGATGGCCAAAATGGAGGAAAGGGAACAGGAAATAAAGATGAGTAGAATGTTCAGATGATGCTTACAGAGGGAAGATTACTGGAATACATAATGAGGGAGAAAGCCAACTCCCCACTTGCTTCTGCATTTTAATAAAACATCTGGACTCGCAGTGAAGCATAAGTTAGTATGTTGGAACAAGGTAATAAATGGCCTGGGCTTGAGGATGAAATTGCTTCAGACTTATTCTGGTTTGCCAGTCTGCTACAAACTATAAAGCCTTGAACATCTCATTTCCTAAGCCTTAGATTCCAATCTACCTCTAAAACTGGGTTAATAATGATACCTCCACATAACCTTGACATAGGAGCTGTAATGTGGTACCATCCACCCATCAGATAAGCATAAATATTAGAACCTAGTAGTAAGTATTCCTGAGAAAGTCAAGGAATTAAATTCTCAAGCACAGTTGATAGAACCGAATGTCACAAAGAATATAACAATAGAGGAAATTAGAAATGTCCACACCGAATTCACCTATACCTCTACTAGGGCTAGTCCCAAGAAAACCTAACCTGTGTAGGTGTCTAGGGAGATGGTTCCACTAGTTAAGGACCTTCTACACAAGCATGAGAACCTGAGTTCAGATCTCCAACATCCATGAAAAAAGGCTGAATGTGGCAGTGATCCTCTGGAAGCCAATGCTGAGGTCAACGAGAGACAGATGGATCCCCAGAGCTCACTGGCTAGCTGGACCAGTCAATCAGTGAGCTCCAAGTTCAGTGAGCGATACTGTTTCTAAAGATAAAGTGGGAAGCACTGAGGAAGACACTCAATATTGACAACTGACCTCCACATGTGCATACATGCATGCAAATCCACACACATGTACATATACACATTACCTGTGTGTACAGAAACACACATAAATGTCTTTATTATTGGGCTTTTATTTTGATAGCCAAAGATCAAAATTAAGATGTATATGTCAAAAAATGAAAGAGCAAGTAATATTAATCAAAGAATATTCATATCAGAGTGAAAATGATTAATTCGAGTGACATGTATTAGTAGCAATGACTCTCCTACACATAGGAGAAACTTGGATTTTGAATTTTGAAAAGAAGACCAAGTTTCAGGTGTCAAGGTTATTAGGGTAGAATCACAGAAGAACTGGATGAAGACTTGACTTCACCCAGAGTATCCAAACTCCAAGCTGCAAAAGAGTATAAAGTCGGCAAGTGATGCCCCTGTCTCCAAAGAGCCCACGGGGAGAAGGCTCTTGCAAATGGCTCAGTGATAGCTGACGGACCACACTGGATCTCCTTCCTGAGAGAGGCAGAAATTTAAAATCACTGTGGTTGACCTTTCCGGACTAAATCTACAGTCCCCAGCTGCCTACAGTTCCCAGCTGCTACGGCGCCACCGACAGAGCCACTTTTGGGCCCAAGAAATGTCGTCACCATCACAGTGCCCATAACATGTGGCTTCTGGCATGTAAGATCCACATAGGAGGAGGAGACAACAGACCTCCGTATTTTATATAGCGCCGTTTATGTAACACATATGATGTGGGTGGCGTCACACCACGGTGAGTGAATTCAGAGCGCCGATGTGAGCTGTGCCACCCGGCTGGAGGTGGATTTGGAAAAGAATGTGCTGGAACCCAACCCATCTACAATCGGGGAAGGACAAGAAATAGCTTTTGTATTGTCTCTGCTTTCTTCAGAAGTGTGTGAAGTAAGGTGTGCTTTGTGGTTGGGCAGCCAATAGACTATAGGGGTGATGTGTCAGTGTTTTGGGCTCCCTACTGTTCCCTGGCCCCATTCCTAATGTGTGGGCAGCACATATCCTAGAGTAGTGGTTCTCAATCTTCTTAATACAGTGCCTCATGTTGTGGTGACCCCCAACCATAAAATTAATTTTGTTGCTACTTCATAACTGTAATTTTGCTACTGTTATGAATCATAATGTAAATCTCTGTGTTTTCCAAAGGCCGTAGGTGACCCTTGTGAAAGGGTTATTTGACCTCCAAAGGAGGTCATGACACACAGATTGAGAACCACTGTCCTAGAACGTTTAACATAAGGGAGAGTCATCAGATATAGAAACTAGGGGGTGTGAAGAAATGCGGCAGTGGAAATGTTTCTCTAGTATCCGCACAACACAGGCTCTGCCATCCAGGACCAAGTAAAGTTGGAAGCATCACTGTGGAGCCCACAGAAACCCCATAGTGAGGCCTTATTCCATCTTGACTCAGGGTCAGAGAGTCCGAGCTTGCTTTGCCCCGCAAGGCTACATAACAGGATGTTTTGGCCAAAGGCGTAATTACCAGGTGTCTTACACTTCAAGGCCTAATTACAAGATGCTTTGCCATAAGGCATGGATACCAGGTGTTTTGAGAATTAAGGAGGAGTCTACTCTTGTTTGTACTTTGTACCTTGACCTTGAGAGGGGGAGGTCTTTTGCCTCTCCCCTTGCTGGTGTATAAAAGCCCATTAGGAATAAACTTGAGGCTACTGTGGTATTGACCCAGACCCCTCCTGAAGCTATCCTGTGTCTCTGTCTTTTTCTTCATCTACATCTATATTTTTCATATCTATTATTTCTCAATCCACACTTCCCTATACCAAGGACCGTCTGAAGGTTGGGCAGAGCCTGGCACATCACTTATCCTTACTCTGTTGTAAAAGATGCCCAATTGATTTCTGATTTCATCTAGAAATTATATGGCCCAAAACTAGCCAGTAACTACATCCATTTGTAAAACAAAACATGGCTGGAGAGATGGCTCAGTGGTAAAGTACTTGCCCCACAAGCACAGGCCTGGTTGGGATTTCCAGCACCCATGTAAACACTGAGTATGGCAGCTCCCATCTGTAATCCCAGCACTGACAGGGTGAAGAAGGATAAATCCTGGAGTGTAGCGTACATTTTCTCCAGGGTAAGTTTTCTCAGATCCTGCCCAGCCCAGCAGTCCCTTGGCAGCTTATAAAATAATCATTCAGAGGCTTAATATTAATTATCAACTTTATGGCCTATGGCAGGCCTCTTGCTAGCTAGCTCTTATAGTTTAACTCAACCCATAACTATTAATCTATGTATCGCCACGTATTCCATGGCTTTACCTGCATCCCATTACATGTTGCTCCTAGGATGGCAGTCTGGCGTCTCCCTCACTCCACCTTTCTCTTTCCTGTCTCTCTCCTTGGATTTCCTGCCTGCCTCTAATCTGCCTTGCCATAGGCCAAAGAAGCTTATTTGTTAACCAATGGGAACAACATATATTCATAGCAAACAGAAAGACATCCCTCAGCCCTGGAGCTCACTAGCAGCCAGCCGCATCAAGGTGATGAGCTCAGAGTCAATGGCTCTATCTCAGAAGATAAGGTGTGGGGAGTGATAGAGAAAAACACCCAGCATCTACTTCCAGGTTCCACACAGGAGCACAAAGGGGACCACACACACACACACACACACACACACACACACACACACGCATGCATGAACAAATAATTAAATAAATAAAAATAAAGCATGAAACAGCAATAAAACTTGATTAAAGAATAAAAGTTAAGCAACTTAAGACTATTCTCCATTTAGGTCAAATTCTATGTTGACTATGCACATAGATGTTGGGCCCAGGGTTTAAATTATAAAAACTTTCTTGTCTTCCAGTCTTCCAGTCATGAATGCTGGCTGCAGCTTAGCCCCCCTGAAGCTCACTCCCTCAGTTCTTCACTTAAACAGGAAGTTCTCACATCGTCATTAGTTCAGTATTAATGGGCACAGTCTGATCCTTGGAACATCACACGGAAGTTATGCGCAGACAAGCTCTGTGGCTTCCTCAGCCCATGGTTCTCTGGAGGAGTCAATGAAGAAACTGTAACAGAACTGGGCTGGGACCAAAGACTCATTACTTCTTAGGAAAAACACATTTTTATCTCACCTCAAGCTGATCCCATGTTAAGATTGGCTGTGCCATGGATAAGGGCTGAGGCATCCACTGTGCACATTATTGAATAATGAAGAGGAGATTTTTTTTTAGTCTCGCTCAGCCATTTTGATTCCGTGTTTCTAGGCAACTGTGTCCTAACAGCTTCATCAAATACCTTCCGTCCCAAAGTACAGAGGTGGGTAGAGCTGCTTCTTGTCCATGTTTTTATGGTGACAACAGTTGCAGGAATGCTGTTGGCAACTTCTCAGACAGAGGTGCTTTCCTACTAAGGTGGGTCCTTCCTTAGGAATTCCTCAAAATGTCCTTCAGAGACAACAGCATCAGAATACTGGCCTTCTCTTTCCGTCCTGGGTTGTCTCCTGCAGGTTCTGATGGCACTTGCTGTCCAGTACCCCATGACAGGCTGTGACTGCAGACACTTGTTGACAACTAGGATATGGTTGAGTGGCAGCTGTATGACTCCTGTGTCTAACCTCTGCTAGCTCCCACAGGGAGAAGGCCCTTGCAGATGGGTCTGGGGGTGAAGTAGGGTGGAAGGAATAAGAAGGTGTTCCCCAGCCCGATCCCTCTTCCCCCCACAGGCTTTTCCTTTAGTCCTCTCCTGCTATTCTGGCATACACATCCACAGTTCAGCTGTCATCTTTGCTGGTTTTGTGCTACAACTTCCCAGAGAAATAAACAAGTCTCAACCAGCACCATTTCCCTCTAAGACTCACAGACTCCACCAGCCCAGGAGTTTCACACCAGAAGATTTCTATCGCTTCTGTTTTTTTCCCTTTGCTTGGGCCAGGGATGGGTTCTGTCGATTCTGACCTGAGTGGGGGTGCACTGAGGAACAGAAAACAGTTCCAACACTGGGCTCTAGCTCACTCTATTAAAATAACTAAATTATTAAACGTATTTTATAACTACAAGTATTAATCCTTAGCTTCATACCATGTGTTAATCAGTAAGATACAGGGCTCTGGTTTTATTTTACACAAATGAATGCAGTGACCTCATTATGCTGAGACTACTAGATGTGTCCTGTCGTAAGTTTCAAGGGCAAAACCATCATACAGGGAGGGACCACAAAATTTGCAATACCCCAAATTCTCTCAAATGAATTTTTCAGCCTTAACTATGGTGGATGTGTTTAATTTGCTCCCCTGCACCTGGCATAGCCGTCTGACTAACCTCGGCTTTATTTGTTTGTTGGTTTGTTTGTTTGTTTGTTTGTTTTGAACCATTATAAATACCAATTTTGTAAAACAACAAAATATGCTCTTTAAAACTTGCATGTGACTCCGACATTCACAATTTTGTCGTGGGCTATCATTTAAGAAATCATAGGAATGGCTTGCTATCTCTTCTGTAGTATTTTCACATTTTCTGATAGAAATCTGGTATTCTCTGCCATTGAATATGACATCCTAAGTGTCCTAGTTTATTCAATCCCAAAGAAACCCACATACCTTGAATCTGATGATTTTAGCATTATGAATCGTTTTGTTCATCCGATAATAGTCAGGTCTGAATGGAGAGTAAGCTAGGACTGCCTCTGCGGACAACACCATCATTGTACTGTTCGCGAAGAACCAATTTGTGAACAGCAGCATAGTCTCGTTCAAGAGATGCTGACGCCAAGGCGTAGAGAAGAATGGAGAGGCTGAGGTGTTTAGAGCAGGCTCAGCGCATCATCTTGGTGGCAGTTACTGCAAATGTTCTGCACAGTGTTTGCAAAGCTTCCCTGTACCCTGCCTATCTTGTGTGGTCTGTGTGTAAAAAATACCAGTCTGTATTCTTTCAACACAAAATAAAGACCCTACAACAGAACGTTCTTAGGCAATTATTAAGCCCTCACCACGTTAGGTTCTAGTTGTGAAACGAAAATGGGGTAAAGTGAAGTCCCGGTGCAAAAGAAAGCCGGCACACCTGGCGTCTTCCTAAGGCTTAAGCTTTGAGTTCACAGAATCCCAGGAGCAGGCCTCTATTGTGATTGCTTCAAAATAAACTAAATGTATAAACCGCACACAAAGGCAGACTCTAGACACTTTAACTTGCTGCCTAGAATACCATCTGACGTCCGTGCAGTATTATTTGCAGGTGGGAGTGCTATTAAGTTACCTATTGAGATGGCTAATCCTCATTGTCAACTGGATAGAGTCACCTAGGAGATGGGTTCTGTCTATGAAGGCGTTTCCAGCAGGGATGGAGTGATGGGGGAATAGCACTCTGCATGCAAGCAGCACTCTCTCCTCGGCTAATGGTCCGGATAGGGCAAAAGAAGGAAATGGAGAAAGCCACTTGCTTCTGCTCTTCCGCTTTCTCCGTTCCCTGGCCCTCAGTAACGTGATCTCAGCTACGTTCCTACCCCTTCCTGCCAAGAGGGACTGGATCCTCTGAGAGTGTGAGACAAAATAAACCTTAGTCCCTTCAGCTGTTACTTTGTCACAGTGACTGATACATTCACTGTCCTTGGCCAGTGAATGTAATCTCCACACTCAGGAGCCTGAAGCAGGAGACCATGAGTTCAAGCCCAGCTTTGACTTCCTAATGAGGCCTTGTCTCAAAATACAAATAACTAAATTATTAATATTCATGAGAGGAAATTAGCTCTGCTGGTTCGTTCTAAATGCTCCAAATTTAATTAAACTAAAAATATATTTTGTTGGGTAACAAAATTTTTTTTTTCAAAAAGGAAACCATCCCTTAGAACTGTTTTAGATTTCCAGGAAGATTGAGAAGGTAGTGAGTGCCGCCATACACTTGGCCTTCTTTCTCTGTTATTAACATGATTAGTGACTGTTTGCCAAGATCATGGGACAAATACTGATACATTGTTTTTAGCTGAAGTCTGTCATTCATTCAGTCTATTTCCTTGATTTTTTTTCACTCAGTGCCCTGATACATTGTTTTTAGCTGAAGTCTGTCATCCATTCAGTCTGTTTCCTTGATTTTTCACTCAGTGCCCTCTCTCTGTCCTAGGATCCCATTCAGGGACCCTGGGATTGACCAGGCATATCATAGGCTTCTGCCTTATTTGTCTGATGTTTTTCTCATGGCTATGCTCTGGTGGAGAAATATTGCAGAGGTGAGGTCTGACTCTTCTCACGTTGTGTCAAGGATGCTTGCCACCAGCATGATTTATAACCGTTGGTGCTGACCTTCATCAGCAGACGGGGTAGCGTTTGTTGGGGAGCTCACTGCTGCCATTGCTTCTCCCACCCATCTCTATAGGTACACTTTGGAAGGGTGCTACCATGTCTGGACAACACTGAAGGTGTATGCTGGAGGGCTCCCTCTTTTAGGGCCAAGTAGCTACATAAAATGGTATTTTGAATTATTCTTCAGAGGATACACTTAATTGTTCAAGTCCAATATAAGTGTGCAACAACATCTGGATAACTCATCTCTACTCCAAAGACATGGCTTTCCACCCAAGTGTAGTATTTATGGCGTCTTTTGCTTTTAACTTCTCAGGTGCCTCTCATTACAGAGTTACCTGATCTGCACTTTTCCCTGATCCTCGAGTAAACTAATTTCAAACATTTACAATCCATCTAGATTCTCTTGTCGCATCTCTTGGTCTCACTCTATACTGGTCCTTTGACATCTGAGCTTTTTTTTTCAATTTATGTATATTGAGTTCAACTCTTTATTCTGTGAAGTTCTGTGGTTTCAATAAATGCATGACATCCACTATTACAGAATCATGAGGAATAGTTTCACATCCTAAAATCTCCTGTGCCTCTCCATCCCTTCCTCTGCCCTCTCCAAAACCACTGATTTTTTTTCACTATTTGTATAATTTTGGCTTTCTAGATTGTCAAAGAGTTGGAATCATGGAGAGAACAACCTTTTAAGGCTGACTTCTTTCATTTGATTATTCTTTAAGTTTCTTTCATGCCTTCTTCTGGCTTGAAAGTTCATTTCACCAAGAATAATATTCCATTGTATAAATATACTATTTTATTTGTCCATTATGTTGAAATGTATCTTAGTTATGCCCAGGTCTTTGGATAGTAGAAAGCTGTCATGAGTAGTCACATAAAGGTTTGAGTGTGGATGTATTTTCATTTTATTTGATCAGTACCTAGGAATATTATTGCTGAGTCCCATGGTAAGACTGTGCTCAGCTTTGCAGAAACTGCCTAAACACCTTCCAAAGTGGTTCTTCCATTTTTGTCTCCCTATAAGCCATGAGTAGGAGTCCCAATACTGTTTTCTCAAACTATTAGAGCAGCAAGCCTTCATGCACATAGACTCTCAGGGCTACACAGCAGCTCTGCTGTGGGGATTAGAGCGACATTTAGTTTCCACGGCTCATGCCTTCTAGGAAAGGAAAAATGAACTTCTGTGCCTATTTGGAGATAGCATTTATGTTTGAAAGAACACAACAGTGTGGTTCTTGTCCTGTTCTATGCAGTGAGCACACCTCAGCCATGTAGCATGTCCTGACCTACTCCTATCTATAAAAGGCTACTGGCAAAGTTATGCAAATAAACCTATAAGTAATATCAGACCCAAAAGAAAGAAATACCCCAAAAGAAAGAAAAGTACCTAATGGTACTGGGCTTGACCAGACAACACAGAGTGGAACCTGTGCTTTTAAGTGTGTGTTGTTAAGCGTTTGCTGACCTCCTTACTTTGCGGTGGGGGTTGGGGGGTGGACCAGTTACTTCCATCCAGCAATTTACAGAATACATAGATATTCTATGTGTACAAATATACATAATGGTTCATGTTTCCTTTAAAAACACTGATGGTTAATGTTAATTGTCTAAATCTAGAATCACCTGGGAAATGGTCCCCTGGACATGCTTCTGAAGAGTTGCTTTGATTACGGCAATTGAAATGGGAAGACTTGCCCTCTGTAAGCAGCACTGGTCCCTGGACTAGACATGTGAAGAAAGGGAGCTGGGCAGTAACATGCTTTCACTTGTTTTTCTCTGCTTCTTGGGTGTGGATTCAATGCAAGCAACTGCTTCAAGCTCCTGTTGCCTTAGCTTCCCTGCCATGGTGAACTGTACCTTGAACTGAGAGTCACAATGAACCTTTCTCCCTTATGTTGCCTTGTCAGGATATTTTATCCCAGCAACAGTAAAAGAAGCAAAGACAAGTGCTAATACATATTTCTAATCAGCATACCCACAGCCATCCTGTTTAGGGTATTCCTCCCAAACCATGTGAGTCCATCGTTGGTTAAACTTGGGTCTTTAAGAACAATAGTAAAAGAGGCCTCATCACCGACAGCCAACCAGTCAGAATGCATTAGTTTTAAACCTCAGATACTGTCTTCTCTTTTCTACAGACAACAGCTATCACAATCTACCTTTATCCCGAGAATACGGTTCCCCCAATTGCTTCGCACAGTCTTCTGCAATGTTGGCTTTGAGAGTGCAGATAGTAAAGACTAAGAAAACTGAACTGGCAAGGAATAAATTTCCCAACCTACAGAACATTCTCTCATTGAACACTTCCTTCACATAGCTCATTATATAACACACTTAAGTCACTTCCGAACAACAAAAATGTGTGAAAGTACAAAGCAAAGGAAAGGTTCATTTGAGCCAGCTCTGCTACCCTTGAATTCTCAGAGGCAGAAAAATATCCCCTCTCAGCTAATCCCTGCACTGAAAACCTACTCATAAAGTGTGTCTTCCCTTCAAATGATCCAAACCTATTATCTGCCAAGTTCAAGTTTTCTCTGTAAAGACAAAAAGAGAGCACAGCCAAAGAGAATTCAGTGTTCATTGGCTGAGCTTCTAGGGATCAAAAATATGCAACGATGTCCTATTATCTTGAATGTCATTAGGACAGACCGAGGAGGAGATAACAGTGCTGAGATGAAGACTACCCAGGCCACGAGCAGGACAGTGGGTACCTGAAGTGGAAGCCAACTTCTGATTTGACTTGATGTGACCCAAATTCAGAGGGAAGGTGATAAAGACAGAGTGATAACACCGTATTCTACACTCAACATATAAAAGCCAACCAACAGAGATCATAAATATTAAAGGACTTGTTTTCAGCTTTAAAGAAAAACAGCTTAAAACCTTTATTTCTGTAACACCTCTTTCTCTGATGAGTTCGGAACAATTAACGCCCACACCTAATTAGTCTTCACAGTTTGAAGTTTCTCATAATGGAGAAGACTTTCCAGGGATGCTATTCATGATTCATATAAGAGACTCTAAGGGATATTTTTCAAGGACAGAAAACTTTCTGAATCTATTCCGGTCATTTCCATCCACAATTTAGAGTGGAAATACTGTCCACCTGAAGCTGTCACAAGTGCCCTCAGTACCAGGAAAACGTTCAGACTGGCAAAGAAAAAAATCGTGAGCCAAATCTCTCACCTGGTGATAGCCTTTGGGGTTCTGAATTTAGGGGCATTTGGAGACTGGGGTCCACCCTGTTGGGGAAGAATGCTGATGGCTAGAGTGTCATCAGTCTACCTACCTGTGACCTCTGAGAGCTACAGTGACAACAAATATGGCAAGACATGCCCATTTGTACAGTAGTGGCATGAATGACATGTAATCAACCACTTTCTGATTGGACTTAAGGTCTATTGCCCAAGATGAACCCCATCCCTAGCACCATCACTGGGGATAATGACCTGCAGCTACACCAGTGATAAGCCCTAGGGGAGAACCTACTGCTATTATTCTTCTAAATGACCACAGTGTTAAACTAACTCCCAATGACTTATCATTATGCTCATATATTAATGCATCTCTCTCCCCCTCATTCCGAATCAGAGATGCTTCTATTTGCAGCAGATGGCAATTATTATATAAGGACCCACTGCTGGTCAAGATGTAGAGAATTTGAGACTGTGGAATGTTCAGCCCTATGGGACATCTCTATCACACATCACCTCTCACCATTTAGAAATTATTGTAGAAGATGGAGTAGAAAGATTGTTAAGAGCCAAGATGATGGGCAACTACAAGGAAACTGCTTTTCAGACCCAGAAAGGCAGTTGCACAAACAAACTCACAGCGCTTGTGAAAGCATGCACAAGACCTTTGCAAGCTCAGTCCAGAAAACAATCTCAACATGGAGATGGAGAGTGGGCACAAAGTCCTACCCCAGCGCAGGGGCTATTGGCAATTGATAGCTGTTGGGAAAGAGTCAGTTTCCCTTAATAATGCAGTCCCGGTAAGTTGACCATGCTCCAGTGAAGGCCATTATTTCCAACAGACAGACAGACAACACAAGTTGAACTCAATGGTAGGTCCTAGAGGAGTTAGTGGGGGATGTGGTGAATATAATCAATTGTAAACAAGGGAGGAGTCTCTGTCTCACCTGTTCCCAAATACCCAGCAGCCACTTCCCAAATTACAACACAGAGTTTTATATTATTTATAAATGCTTGACCAATGGCTCAAGCTTGTTATTAACTAGCTCTTACATTTAAATTAACCCATTCCTATTAATCTTTTTATTGCCATGTGGTCCATGGCTTACCAGTTCTCTAGCATCCTGCTTCTTGGGTGGCTCACTTGAGTCTCCTTTGACTCCACCCCTCTTTCTCTGAGTCTTCAGTTTGATTCTTCCACCTAACCTTATCCTATCTTGCCATAGGCCAAAACAGCTTTATTATCAACCAATGAGAGAAATACATATTCACAGTGTACAGAAGGACCATCCCACAGCAATCAACAGGTTCTCAAAGAACGAATTTTTAAATGGCAAATAATAATAGTAATAATAATAATTTTCTTAAATAGAGACTCTAAGAGTACAAATAGCAGGTCCTTGGGAAAGCTATCTTCAAGTTTACAATGTCTCACAAAGACAGAGAAGTATAACAAGTTTGACAAGAAACTAGACCTAAGGAATTCTAGAGAAGGCTGCCTGGGAGCCTATAGCTACTCTATGATGAAAACTTAGCCTCCTTAGCATAATGGACCATCACATGTTCCCTAAACCTTGCTGGAAGACACTGTGGCAAGACCAACATCAACACACAGAGAAGAGGCATGAGGTGCTAGGGGTCCAGCGCCCTGGGCAGGGTGAAGTTCTCAGTGTCATCCAGCTCTCTTATTCCTTCCCAAGCAGTTAGAAATGCTGATCCTTCTATGAAATCTGATCCTTGCAGCAAAGGAAAGGCTACTTGGGTTACAGCTGCTCCTACCGCACTGGAGAGGCTGGCAAAGTTGTTGGCCCCAGGAGCCTGCTGTTGGGCTGGGCATGTAACTCAGTGGCATAGCACTTGCCTAGAATTTGTAAAGCCCTGGGTGCTATCACCTGCATGAAACAACAGAAAAAACAATCCCCAGTGATACATTCAGGATACGATCAGTGTAGAGCTGTCTCTTGGTATCCTTGGAGTGTTCATTCCGGCACCTTTTCCCAGACACCAAAATTCAGGAGTGTTCCAGTATCTTTATCTAAAATGGTATATATATATATATACATATATATATATATGTATATATATATATACATATATATATATAGTACTTATGTCTGACCTACATACGTCCTCCTGAATATTCCAAGCAGCTCTAGATTATTGATAGCACATAATGCAGTGTAAAAGTTGTTAAAAACACACTGCTTATAGGATGGTGACAAGAAAAATGTCTGGACATACCCTACACAATTTTTCCTTGACTCTTTTTAATTTGTGTGGACGTGGGACCTGTGGATTGATAGTACTAGTTCTGAACACCTGCTGTGGCACTTCACGCCTTAAAGCAACATGCATTAATTTTCTTAGAGTTTATGGTACTGGTGGCTAGAAACCCAAAACCAATTCCATTGAACAGAAATCAGTGCATTGGGAGGGCTGTAGTCCCTGCAGAGGCTCATGGATGAAAAGATTCCCTTGCCTTTTCCAGCTTCTGGAGCTATTGCTCCTTAGTTTGTGGCTTCTTGGGTCCATCATCAAGGCAATCATGGTATCATCTTGCTTCTGTCTTTGTGCTGTGTTCTTCCATGGTCAAATCTCTCTGTGTTTCTTTCTCATTCATTCATTCATTTTACGGGACCAGGGATCAAAACTAGGCATCTATGCATGTTAGCTGGGTGCTCTACCACTGACGTACCCTCACCCTCCGCCTTCTTCTCATGATAATGCTTGTGATTATGTCTAGGCCTGACCTTGAAAATCAAAGATTACCATCCCCATTTCAAGATCTTAACCACATATGCAAGATCCCAGTCACATGCACAGGCTTCAGGAGGTGGTATTGGGACATCTTTCAACCTATCTCAGCCATATGCCATGAATCCCTGTACCCGAAAAACAATGGGCATTTGGGAACGAGAATAATACAGGGAGGAAATAGGAAGGGGATCAAGCCAGGTAGTCGGTGTAAAACTGAGCCTGTAGATCTAGGAAAGCAGATAATGGTGGACTCTGTGCTTCTGGTTATCCTCTGTAGTACAGAGCACACCCGTGTCCTTCCATCCATAGCTCAGATCCATTTTCTTTCCTAAATTACATTTATTATTTTTGCTAATTATAATATCAAACCTACTCACAGAAGAAATTTGGGGAACTATAGAAAATATGAATCATCTATGTTATTTGACACTGTTAATAATTTGATACATGCTCAACCTCTCTGAGCCTGAATTTATTTATTTCAATATGGGTTCTTACTGTGTCCAGGTTGGCCTTGAAAGTGCAATCCTCCTGCATCAGCCTCTGAATGCTGAGATTAGAGACCTGTGTCCTCACTCTAGGTCATTTTTCTTTTAAGTCCTTGGAACATTTCAAGTTCTGCTCTGCCAGGAAATACCTACCTAGAGTGTCAGCCTTCACAGTTGTGTTTTCTTGACTAAAAGATGGAGATATAAAAAGAGGGTAACGTTTCGTGTAGTACTCATTACAGCCGAGAGTAAACTGGGGCATCAGCCTCCTCCCTCCTTTGTTGCCTATCAGTTATCATTAATTTCTCGGTGTTCAACATCTAACTAAACACATCTGAATTCCTAGTCAGGATCACAATGATTCATTTGTTATAACTGTTGAGGGCATATCAAAGTTTTGACCATTTTTATCCAGGTCATAAATCAGTATCTATCTGCCTTTCCCAAATCAGAAGTTGTGCTGCTACCATAAATCTCAAAGAAGTGAGCTGTTAGTTTGCCTGTCAAACACCCAAAGAACAAAGAAGCGGGTGGGGATGGGAAGACAAACCCAATGCTATTAGTTTGTGGTTGTTGTTGTTGTTGTTGAGCATATTCTTAATGGGTAAAGAAAAATGTATATAGCAGGTATAAACGCTGACCTAGATGTTAGTCCAACTGACTCTCACCCACAAATAAAACTAACTTAGCACAAGTCAACGAATCAGTAGCAAGGTGCTATTGCCCTTCAGGTTAAAGTAGACTCACAAGAGTGGAGAGGGGCTACTGAGCTGGACAATGAAACCTTTGATGTGATCTGAGAGCATCATGCTCTTCCTCACCCCACATTTACTCATTATCTGTGCTGTGAGAAAATGAAGATACCAAAAAGATAGAGAGCCCAGGCACACACACTCAGTGCAAGGTATGATTTCATAATCATACCTTCTCATTCTACTCTAGTTCTCTGAATGCAAGTCTAGTCACATTGTTAGGAGTTGGCTATCCCAAAACTGCATTAAGAGCTAGGCTACCAAGCAACAGCCAGCTGTAATAGCCATTTAAAACATTCTGGAGTCCATCAGAAATATAATGTTGTTATCCCAGACTTCCAGAATCAATCCCCTATGTAATTGGCAAAATGTAATTTGATCCCATTTCCTCTAAGGTAGAATGTAGTCTTGTGTGAAGTGCAAAAAATATTTCCTGCTAGTAGCAAACCATAGCTCCCTAGAGTATTTTTGTGACACCAAATTTATGCCCCAGAATCTGGCACCAAAAACACTGAAACCAGCCAATCTAACAGAAGCCTAGAAGCTGATGAAATTCCAGAGCCAAAGGACATTCAGTAGACCTCCTTCACTGGGAAGAACAAAGGAACCTTGAAGAGGAGCCTGACTGCACTCAGGAGGCTAAGATAAGAGGATAACAAGTTCAAGGCCACCTGGACTACATGTTGAGTTCAAGCTCAATCTAGGCAAATTGGTAAGACCTTGTCTCAAAATTAAAAGTCAAAACCAAAGAGGGAGAGGGATATAGCTCACTGATAGAACACTAACCTAGTATATGCGAGGCCCTGGGTTCAGTCCCCGGGACCACAAAAGCCAAATAATAACAACACGGGATATATTTAAAGTGTACAATCTAAGAGTTTTTAACATGGATCACACCCCAAACCTACCAGCACAATTAGGATAGTGAACACGGTCAATATCTCCAAATATTCCATGTGTCCCCTATTCAAATGCCCCGCCCTACTATACTCTCTTCCTCCACTAGTACTGAGAGCAACTATTCTGTTTTCTATCATTTGAATTAGTTTGTATTTCTACAAAAGTGTCATATAAATGCAATGATATAGTGTATACTCATTTTTGTCTGGTTGGATCCATACAGTCGCAGATACACACACACACACACACACACACACACACACACACACACACTCCTTTTTCATTGCTGAGCATTATTTCAGCACACGGGTCCTTCACCATTGTTGATAGTAATTTAGGTTGTTTCTAGGTTTCAGACATTACATATATAATAGCTATGAACATTTGTCTTGGAGTCATTACAGAGACATGCTGAATTCACCTGAGTAAATACCTGGATGAGACAGGCTAGATCACATGGTGCACACTCACTTACCATCTCAAGAACCTTCTAAACTGTTCTCTGAAGTGTTCGCTCCACTTTACAGTCCCTGCGGTGGTGCATGAGAGTTTCATCTTCTCCACCCTTCGTCAATGTTTGGTGTGGTTATTCTGTTTTAACCCGGGCTCCTCTTCAAAGTGTGTCACTGTGCCTTACTGTGGAAAGGTATACAGGAAGGGGCACCGTGTGGACTTTCATTTGTAGTGACAGAATGGTCTTATGTTCCAATTGTGGTCATAGTTAATCCAATCTAGACATGTGCCAAAATATCCTATGTCAAAACAAGAAGGCAGCTGCACAGAAAAGTGATGAAATTTAAATACAGTCTATATCTGATTGGTGGTGTTTTAAGTTAACATCAATTTCTACGTCATTACAATTTGCAATGCACATGCAAGATATTTTCATCTGAGGATGCCGAGTAAAGACTACAAAGAAAATTTCTTCTATTTTTACAAGTTCTTACCCATAAAACCATTAGTAAATAAAGAATGACAAGCTATACTGGACCTTGGGGAGCTTAGGAGAAAATGAAATTGAAAAGAAGCTGAGCATTTAGTACAGTTGGCTAAGACAACTGCCATTTTATAGAGACTATTAAACATCTATAAATTTCTCAGCCTCCATGGCAACCCAAAATATGGCCACTTGACAGGATTCTGGCCAAGAAATATATAATAATAAGTCTGCCTGTTTGGTAATTGGCTTTCATCACATGCTCTGTTTAAAGGCACTTTTTATTTTGTCAGGAGAAATCCTCCTGTATTATTTATATAAGTGTATTATCACTCTTGTTGGATCAGTGAACTAGATGACAGCTCAATTTGAGGCCTGCAAAAAAAAATCCTTTAGGGAAATCTGTGGTTTGGGAAAAAATATTATATAGCCTTTCAGAACAGAAATCGTGTGATATTGAATAAGAAAAATATAGGAAAGTGAATAAACACTATGAAAATAATGTGAATGCTCCTGAAATGAGTTTTTTAAAAGCAAAAAACAAAGAGAAATAAAAACAACTGCATTGTTAAGAAATTTCCCCAGATGCCCCAATCTTCAACAACCATGCCTTACTTAGTCAGTAGCCATAAACCCCCTGGGGGGGGAAGTAGGACTTGCTAAATGCTTGGGTATTTGTTAGCATCTTTAGTAATTAAAGCATTTTAAACTATGTGTACTTTAGACAATGCTAATGCATACTAAATAGCACAGTATAGCTTTATGCACCAAGAAGGCAAAACCTTCGTATGATCTCACAATATTTCTGAGGTGTCCTTGTAATTGTGCTAAGGCAAGACAGTAGATTTGTTGGCATGGTTACCATGTTACCATGTAAGTGGAGTGTTATGCTATATGGCATTACTATCTTACCACGAGGCTGTGAGGACCTTTCAGCTCCATTGCAATCTTATGGGAACACCATTGTACATGCACTCAGTCATGGACTGAAGCATGATGTAGTACATGGCCATAGTCGTATATGTTCCAGACACCTCTGGAAAAGAGCTGTTTATGTAACTAGGGCCTCAGAACATTTTCCACAGTAGTTTTGCCACCAGGAGTTGCTTTGTGCAGCTAAAACTGAGAAGAAAAATGTCTTTTTGAGAAGGTTAACATGGTGTTTTGGGGTTCATTTTTTAATAGACTAAATGGAATAGGAAATAGACATCCTTTTCTGGAGGCCTTGCTTAATTAGGTCTTTGCTTTCCAGAGGCCCTGCTCTTTTCATTTGATGATGATAGGTCTGGTTAGTTTATCTGATATGGTAGCTATTCTAATCTGTAAGATGCCAGCAGAAGGAGAAGATGAGAAAAAGGTATATGGGAAGTCCCTATACTACTTTTGTAGCTGTCATTTCTGTAATATAAAATTAGCTTTTAAAAGGGGCTTTTAAAAGACAAAGGGCAACATTCAGACCTTGTGTGCAGCAAGCCACAATTTGTATAAAAATGGAAGCAGCAATCTGAATGAGATTTTATGTCTCCACTTCTCTCCAGAAATATAAACAAGGAACGGATAACTCTGACTAGCTCAGGAAAAGGGGCATGGAGGTGGGAATTCAGAATAAGAAAGTGAGCTTTCCTCAGGATATTAATGGAATTCCGGATTTTCTACCATATCTACACTTTACCTATTCCAAAGATTAATAACATGAAGAAATGGACAACATGGAAGAGCTATTCTCACTCCAGAGTTCTCCCAGAAGGCCAGGAAAGGATGTTCAACTGTCCTAATGAGCATTCCTCATGCTATACGCTGTCTCAGAATGTGCTTCCCGGGAGTTTAGCCTGACGCATTAGCCTACCCTTGCAGTAACTTTGTGAAATCTGCAAAATAAGACACTTAATCTGCAATTAGTTACGAGTACCGTCTCCTTCGGTCTCGGCGTCTGCTGTTCCGTGCTTCTCGGCACATCACGCAGTATTACAGCAGGGATCGGCACTGACGGATACAATTAAGCTTAAGGTGAGTTGGGACTATGTTCATCTGGATTAGAAGGCTACATTTACCTAAATTCTGTCACTTCCTATGAAGACAAGGTATTATCTTATTTTGGAGATTGTTTCCTGGAATGTTCCTGGCGTCCATGTGTCAATCTAGGGCCCTGACAAGATTGTCACATTCAGAAGTTAATGTCATTCTGTGGTACTTTGTGGATAGTGAATGAAGACTGGGTACGGAGGGAAAGCTAGTCTGGAGGAAACCACTTCAACCTCAGACTTGGAGAAGAGCCAGTCAAAGATTTGCTTGTCGTCATGCCTTCTCAAAATGGAATCTCCAATGTCAGATAACACAGAACTCGGGGTTCACCAGGACAGTGGGGACAACTGATGGTGAATTAGCCAGTTCAGGACATTTAAAATTAGTCACTGCCCAAGAATACTTAGAGTGCCCTAAAGTCGTATTGTTCATATATATATATATATATATATATAAACCTGACAGAATTTTTTCAAATTTTGAGAGAAATCTTAAATACTACATGATTTTACCGACTAGTAACACTAAAAAGAAACTTTTCTAAGCCGTAATAATTCTGATGAAACTTGATAGAGGAAAGATTTAATTATCTTTCTGTTCTATCTATAGAACACTCATACTGCAAAGTCATTTGTCACCTGAAGAATGTGGTTAAAGATTACAAAGGCAAAAAAGTAGGAAAGAAAAGAAGAATTCCAGTTAATGAATTAAAATATTATGTCATGCTTTCTGGAAGTCTGGATGCCCACTACTTTGTCAGAATGTGTCATTTTTAACTCGTTTTGTATCTTCTTACTCTAAATAAATTTCTGCATTTGTACCTAATTGAGTGCCATTTTCCTCAAAGAGTATCTAAAATTTTTCATTGATTTTCGGGCCATACACAATCTAGATCCATCCATGAGAGGCACATTTTGAAAAATAAAAATAGGTCAGGTTTTATTATCAGGGCATTAGATGCCTTAATGGCTAATGCATCTTTCAAGGTGGAAACACTCACAGCAAGAACATCATCCTATGTTCCCAGGGTGACTATGAGAAAATAATACATTCTCTCAAATATTAAGGTGAGTACTACGGTCACAACAAAATGATCAGTAGAAGCCACTGAGATTCCTGCACTGATAGCATCCATATGTTTGTTCTGTTCTTTCTGCTCTACCTCAAGGACCAAGCACTGTAGTGAAGTTCTAGCCAGTATTCTTGGACAGTGAAGTGCTGCTGTCTTCCTTGATAGACCTCCTTCCTTTTAATGTTTTACATTTACTTATTTATTTTGTGTGTGTGCCCAGTGTGTGGGGTGTGCCATAGCATGTGTGGGGAGATCAGAGGACGATTTATGGGAATCAGTTCTCTCCTTCCGTCATGTAGGCCCCAGGGATCAAAACCAAGTCATCCGGTTTGGTGGCAAAGCACCTTTACTTGCTGAGCCACCTAACTGGACCTGACACTCCCTTCTTGGCCCCATTTCCTTTGCCTCTTTATTGCTTCTGTCACATTAGTAACCTCCAATATGCGTGCACCAGGTAGACAAGCAAGAACACATCACAAAATTACTGGGTGAAACATGATCCGGGGAGCTTGGTATTCTCCACAAATTGCTCACTAGACAAGATAAAGAGAATGGATATAGTAGTTCTCGTCGGGAGGAATTATATGTTGCAGCCTACACACATGCTCACAAACTGGTTCCTACCAAAATAAAAGTGCACAAATATTACAGTCAACAAGGCAACCATAATACATTTCCTGCCCCATCACTACAAGCAGGAAATACCTAGAACGGGGCTATGGCATCTTGTCTGTCCACATTCATTTTCCTTCACCTCGGCATCATCAGGATTTTGAATGGGCTGACAATGTGCCCCAATAAACTGCATTTATCAGCCTTTCTTGATGTGGGACAGGTACGAATTGCTGGGTAGACCTCTCTAGAATACACTGTCAACCCTCTTGTCCTAGTTAGGACAACCATTGCTATACCAAAACACCATGACCAAAGCAACTGGGAGAGGAAAGAGTTTATTTCAGCTTACACTTCCATATCACTGCTCATCATTGAAGGAAGTCAGGACAGGAACTCAAGGAGGACAGAAACCTAGAGGCAGGAGCTGATGCAGTGGTCATGGAGGAGTGTTGATTACTGGCTAGCTCCCCATGGCTTGATCAGCCTGCTTTTTTATAGAACTTAGGACCACCTTCCCAGAGGCTGTCCCACCTACAACGAGCTGGCCCTCCAACATCAATCAAAAATTAAGAAAATGCTCTACAGACTTGCCTACAGCACAGTCTTATGGAGGCATTGTCTCAACTAATGTTCCCTTCTCTCAGATGACTCTAGCCTGTGTCAAGTTGATATAGAATTAGACAGCATACCTTACAAACAATATTTTTCTATGACCCTGTACGAGGGGGTATGCTCAGGGTACAATATGTCTGCTGTGTTCCTAAAACACAAGACCATGTACGGTGTAGCTGGAGAGTTTTCTCTCTGGGTCCCACCAAGCCCCGGCAGTCCGACAGCCCACTTATAAAATAAACACACAGACACTTATATTATTTAAACTGTTTGGCCTAATGGCTCAGGCTTCTAGATATCTAGTTCTTACATCTTAAATTAATCCATTTCTATAAATCTATACCTTGCCTCGTGGCTTACCGGCATCTTCACATTTTGCTTGTCATGGCGGTGTCTGGCAGTGTCTCCCCCCACCTTCCTGTTCTCTCAATTCTCCTCTGTTAGTCCCACCTATACTTCCTGTCTGACTACTGGCCAATCAGTGTTTTATTTATTGACCAATCAGAGCAACACATTTGAAGACCATCCCACAGCAGTATGGTAAATATATTATACATAGGGAAAACCATATGATAGCTGGGCACTTTAAAGACCTAATGAGAACTACTCTCAATAGCTTAACCAGGCCAAAAGGAACACAATAATGAATCAATTCACAAAACAACAAGTGCAGAGGAAAAAAGATGGAACTGAACAGAGTGTGAAAAATTAGATACAGAATGAAGTCCAAGAGGAAACACATCCAGAGAAGTGGAACACATTTCCTGACTAATCTTCTCTGTCCTTGAATTCTCCACAGGTGGAAATTGAAGAAAATGTTAAATCTGTGTTTTGAAGGGTGAGCAACGGCAATAGGCTTCCATTTTTAAATGACATTGCAAAATTAAAGAAAAAAATCAGGAGTGAAAACAAAAGCATTAAGAATCAAGCCATGGGCTAAATATAGAGAGGACCATGAGCAAAATGGCAGAAGCCCAAGTCAGTGATCTGTGATGCAGCCTTGGAAAAAAACTCAGAAATGGAAAAGATGAAAGACAAAGAAAGAGACAGTGTGAATCAGAGGACAAAATGAAGGAAATCACATTCTCCCCCAAAAAATAACTGATGAATCCTCAAAGTCAGAACAGAATCATAGTCCTGAAAAATATAGAAGAAAAGAGGTATTGCTTGAAACCAAATACTTCCTTCTGACTTAAAGTCGGGGAGTTGGGGAATGAAACAAACTCTTAGTGGAATACATATTACAATTTTCACCAAAATCCAGCTTCATAGTTTATGGCAAAAGAATAGAAACCTCCCCAGAAAAGTGAAGAATTAACAAAGATGCCTAGTGAAGATACTAATACTATTATCTAAAGATTATGTTATTATGTGGTTTGAAAACCTGAAAGCATCAACTGGAAAAAGTACATATTAATAACAATTACAAAGTCGATATGTGGCTGGACAGAAAAGACCATACTTATTTTTAACAATTACAAGTACTTTACAAATAGTAATTTTGATAATGAACAAAGAAAAGACTTGAAATAAATTTCACAAAAACTATTCAGGTCCTGAATGAAAACAACTTTAAATTCATGTGAGAGACAACAGAAGATTGTTTTAATAGAAAAACATACTTGGTACTGGGTAGGAAACTGCATTTATAAAGAAGTCAAATTTCTCTATTGAATTTATCAATTCAATACAATATGAAAGTTCTTGAAAAAAATTTTATTTTGTGAGGAATAGGAAAGCTTACCAAGATGATCTAAAAATAGATACATAAGTTGTATTATTTTAGCTAATTTTTCTCGTGGTTATGATTAAATGCTTGGCAGAAACAACTAAGGGAGAAGGCCTTATTTTGGCCCACAGTTTCGGAGGAGTTAGCCCATAATTGTGTGGCTCTGTGGTCAAGCAGAATATCGTGGTAGCAAGAGCTTATGGAGAAGGAGGGTTCTACCTCAAGGCAGGCAGGAAGCAAAGAGAAAGGAAGGGGCTGAGGACCAAGGATAGCCTCCAGGGGAATGCCCTGAAGTATCTACCTCTTCCAGTTATGCCCCAATGTCTAAAGTCTCCAGAGTCTTCCAAAATAACATCACTAGCTGAGGACCAATAATTCAGCCTATGAACCTCTTGGATAGGGGGCATTTTATAATCAAATCACAGCACAAGGTATCTGAAGAAGCCTGAAAAGGTAGGGGCATAATAACCAAAGGTTAGCACCTCCATGATTAGGCCATCAGAATGATTTGGCGACCATAAAAATATGATTATCACACATTAAGGGAAATCAGTCAACAGAACAAAATAGAATGCCGACTACAGGACAGAATATCCTACCTTGCATATTGTAACCATAATTTTGGCTGTCCATTGTTTATAGACACAGGGATTTTGCTTATGGTAAGAACTGGAGATGTAAGGGCATTGGGAGAGGCAATTTGGAAAAAAAAATAAATTCCTAATTTAATATATTTCTTTTTGCCTCTATACTTTTGACATTTTTACCCCACTTCTTCTAACCAAATTTCATATAGATCCAAATTCACAATCATATAATAACTGTAAATGACACAAAATGTTTGAGAGGTAATGGAAATGTTCTCAAACAAGGTTGTGCTGATGGCTACATAAGACTACAACTGCTAAAAGCTGCTGACTACTACATTTTAAAATAGGTTAACTTGATGATAATCTAGGTTGCAACTTCATAATCTAATAGTAGGTATAAATAAAAGGTTAAACCAAAGAAGTACTATTAAAAATTAGACTGAACAGTTTTATACTTAGATTTTAAAAAACCTTTCCCAGCATGACACAGAACCCAGAAGCAAGGACAAAATAAAAGAAACATTTGGATAACAGCATGTGCAAAATTCAAAGAAAAGGTCAAAGTAGAAAAATCTATAACGAGTAAGAAATAGAACTGATTTCTTTTGTTTGGTCAGTAACAGAAGTGGGAATAGTAAGATACATGATATGTAAAGATATATCATATACATGTGGTGAGCTCCTTGAGTACCTTTTCTCTATACAGTTAATTATTAACACTATATTACCAATAGTACATACCAAGTATTATTAATGTTATGAGTAAATCAGAATACACCCCATTTATCAGCATAAATGTTAGTAACATGACTGACCTCCACTCTCATGCTCATGAGCAGATGCGGTACCTACATCATGGGAGTCTTCAGGGAAGAGTCAGAGTTTGAAACGGGCCTTTGATTTTAGTAAGAGTTGAACAGAGGCTTTTGAATGCCAGAAAATATTTGGGAGAGGAAAATTGCTTATTTGTTAGTGATTTAGATATCAAATTAGAGCAGTGTTTTCAGATATGCATATGGCTCTGTTCTTAATTGTCAAGTAGATGTTAAGAAGCATTCTGAAACTGTGGACCAAAACAAGATTAACTTCAGCATTAAGGAGAGGAACACATTTGTTAAATGTCGTTTATGAGTTGAGGCTTTAGATGAGACTCAACTTTGAGTACTAATACAAGTAAATGCGACTGGTTACTCAAATCACCACTGATCTCTACTCCTCTCCCTCTTCCTCCTTTTTTCTTTTAAAGACCTCAGTATCTCTCTAAACAATGTGGTTCGTCAAGCAAGAGCATCGACTGGACACAGCTTCTCTCTTTGTCATTCTCAGAACCTGCAGTTATTCATATATAAGTTACATTTCAGACGCATGCCTTAAATTATTACATTGCTTTTCTCCCTTCCAATTTCTGATTCAGATGCAACATTGTAGCTTAACAGTCTTTGGTATCTTTTGCTAGATCTAAGTTTACTGGGTTTTTTTCTTTTATTTTCATCTATAAAAGCACATTAGGGAAAATATCATATATAAGATACTTTGAATTGCTGGGCAGTAGTGGTGCACACCTTTAATCCCAGCACTCAGGAGACAGAGGCAGGCAGGTCTCTGTAAGTTCAAGGCTACCTGGTCTACAGAGTGAATTCCAGGACAGCCAGGCCTACACAAAGAAACCCTGTCTCAAGAGAAAGAAAGAGAGAAAGAGAGAAAGAGAGAAAGAGAGAAAGAGAGAAAGAGAGAAAGAAAGAAAGAAAGAAAGAAAGAAAGAAAGAAAGAAAGAAAGA